>OVAN01005098.1:11524-24238 GCA_900406275.1 Anastatica hierochuntica | reverse complement strand
TTGGTTAAAACCAGTTGGTTTTATTTCTTCTTTAGGCGCTGAGACTGGTTTGCTTTCCTTGGTGTAGCTTGGTCGTTCTCCTTTGTAATAATTCATCTTTTCAGCTCCAGCTCGTGGTCGTGATTGAGCTCGCCTTTTCAGCTGCTGTTCGACCTGAATAGCTTTGTGTAGCATCTCCTCTACATCAACATAATGCTGTAGCTCCATTTTATCTTGAATATCTCGGTTCATTCCTCCTAAAAACCGTGATATTGTTGCTTCTCGATCCTCTGAAATATCAAATCGTATCATGAGCAGCTCCAACTCTTGAAAGTATTCATCTATTGATCGAGTTCCTTGAGTCAATGTTCTGAGTCGTTGGTGAAGTTCACAATGATAGTGGCTGGGAACAAATCGTTTGCACATTATAGTCTTCATTTCTTGCCATGTTCCAACGGGTGCTTCTTCGTTGCGTCTTCTAGAAGTTATCAACTGATCCCACCAGCTCAATGCGTAGTCATAAAACTCCGTAGCAGCTACTTGAACCTTTTTGTGCTCAGGATAATGGCGGCATCCAAAAACAATCTCCATCTTCTCTTCCCACTCGATATAAGCATCAGGATCAACCTTGCCGTGAAATGGATGAATCTTGATCTTAAGACCAGAGAGACCATCTCTCAAATCTCCTCTATCGTCTTGCACACGTCTACGCCTTCTTTGACTGTTTCTAGAGGATGTGCTGCGAATTTCGTAGTGATCATATGCTTCTTCTTGTGCCAAGTTTGCGTGCTGATCATGATTGACTACTCCTCTCCTTGGGCTACGATTTTCTTGTCTATCATCATCAGTTTGTTGCTGGATAGTATGACTAAGTTCTTCCTTTAGATCGCTGTTTTGTTGAAGCATTTCTGTTCTAAGTGCATCGATCTTAGAATTAATTCGTGCATCAAATGCTTCAAGCAACAACTTGTGTTCTAGACTGATTCCATCCTCTATTCCTCTTGACATGATTTCTGAAAAATTAAAAACAAACCAAAACCAGTAACGAGTTCTAACAAAACAAAATCAGATTGAACAAACAAACAAGTTTTATTTGATCAACTCGATTTTTAAACTCAAAGTGCAAGTTCTGGAATTTTTGTAATCTGAACAACTTGTAATCAATAGAACGTGAAAAATTATCTAAACATGCTCAAAAATTCCCAAATTAATTTTAACAAATACTAGACTCAATTTTGTTTCATATGCAATTGGGTTCGTAATTTTGTCTTTCACCAATAATTTCTGAAAACTCACACAAGTTGACAGACAAAATCTGGAAAATGAAATAGCTTTAGAGATGAAATGATACAACCTGTTCTAGAGTGGCTCTGATACCAAATGATGTGATCCCGTGATCGCACTCTAGAATACTCGGTTGAAGGATAAGCTCTGCTGCTCAAACTCTAGAAGAATTCGAACACAAAGGATGTGGAAGGTGATTGGTCACACAAGGATTTGCGGAATGATCCTTGATATACCGAAGAACAGAATTCGTGGATATTACGCATCAAGAAATCCGATCAGTTTGTTGGATATTACGCTCCAAACAAGAGAAGAAATCTCAAAGAAAATATTTATTCATCAAAGTCTGATTTTTTCTTAGTACATGGTCGAGCTTTTTAAAGAGAAAAGGAAGAAAAAGAGATTAGAGACTTGTACATGCAGAAGCTCTTGGAAATTCCAGCACAATAAATGCTATTTTAAACTGGTTTAGACCATGCAAAATTATTTAAATAAATAAGTGCTGGATGTTGTTGAATTAACGGATAAATGATGTGGAAGTAAACCCGACGCCTTGTTAAAAACCTTATCGGGAAAACCCATTGGCACAAAACCCGACAAGGGAAAAAGAGTACGTCGAGCTTACTTGTTTATCCGTTAATCATTCCTGAAGCTGGATTTGCTTGAATGAAATTTAGTAAGCCTTGGTAAATCATTTCTCCACTTCGGACCAGTTCGTCTTCATGCCTCAAAGCTCGCGTAATTATTCCTCCGATTGCTTCTTTAAGCTCCTTAGCCTTAGCGCGAGTTATAGGACCACTTGTAATTTATAATGCATCCTCTGCTACAAGCTGCTCCTTATGCTCCGTTTCCATGATCTCATCAGTTCACGTGCATTTACAATCCACAACCAACATCAACATTTCCACGTATCTCAATTTCGGTTTTTTATCTTAATTTATGTTTTATCACACTTCTTTTTTTTTCCATATCAACTTTATGTTATATAACTTAAAATGTTTTCATGGATTGAAATAATAGTGTGATGGTTTATGCTTAATGCTTAATTTTTAAAATTATCATTTTGTGGAACAATAATTTTATGTAGAGTTAAACTTGCCTAACTTCAAAATAGAAGGCTATCTACACATAGATGCTAGCTGATCTTAGAAAAGAGAAAGCAATATTTATTCTATTAATTCAATTGCAACAAAAGCTATAACATATAAGTTTGCATTCTCACAACCACAATATTGTCTGGTACACTATTATATAAAGTAAATAAAATCACAATGCGTACGAATGAATAAAGTTTGTTCCCGAAGCTTCAAAATTGTTCATATCTTCTAGATTAATTAAGAAAAATATACGAAAATAGGTTTTACAAGTTGGTGAATTCGGTGTATAACCATAAAAATAAAAACTTAGGTTTACAAATTCAAAAAAAAAGGGGAGGTTTTTACAAACTGTGCCTCATTTGTGAAGAAACACAATAAAAAAAAAAAATTTAAGGGCAGGGGTTATAATTTATTTTTATTTGAAGTTAAAAAACTAAAGTTTTTTAATATATCCATCAAATTATCTCTCTGCAGATTTATTTGTATATAACTAATATGAAGGTTTTATATTACATTTGTCTACATGAAAAATTAAAACATAATTATGTGTTGTAAACACAGTAATATGATATACGAACAATAGTGATAACAAATTTATTACTTCAACATATAAGATTCAAGCACCTAATAAAGGAATTTTAGAAACATTATATATTCAAAAATAAGAAGCTACTTTCAAAAACTTTTAATTATTATTAGTCAAATAATATATAAAAATCACCAAAAGTTGTATTGTGACCAAAAAATAAATATCAGCTATAATAATTTTACTTTATTTTAAAGATTTACTATCATTTAAAAAAATATTTAGCAAGGATAAAACCGCGCGTAGTGCGATTAATCTTCTAGTGTAAATAAAGAAGAGAGAGAGATATTTGTATATATGAAGATATTAATAGAAATGTTTTGTGTATTGTTTGGATGATATGAAATTAGATTATATTGTAGGTTACTTTTAGCATTTTTTGACTAACTATTATATTAACAAGCACCTATACAAAAACCATGTTGACAATATTACTATATTCAAGCAAAATATCACTTTGATATGACAGTATCAAGCTTGACCAAAATATTTTTGTTTCTGCAACTTTAACTATTAATTCTAGAACTCCAAAGCAATATATAAATGTAATGTAATTATGTATTTTTTAAAATGGTGGTTTTGACAAAATAAGATCAAATCACAGTCGTGCTCATATATCAATGGATTTTTGTAACTAAGAGAGTGTAAAGGAAATGTTACCAGAGGATTTGTGGTTGATGGATAGATATGCCCAGCTCCATCTGAAGCAAGCACGCATTGTTAAAATCCTTTTAGGAGAGAGATTTTATCAAATTTCACCTTCGATCTAAAATATACTACCTGAACAAACAATAACATTTTTGCATTACATTCTAAGCTAGAGGGTTAAAAATAAAATCCACAGAATAGATATCTCTTTGTACCTCATTTTCTTTTGATATTCAAGTGTCAACGCCATGAAAAATTGTGTTCAAACCATCCTATTAGGAAAGAAAATATTGATCTGATAAGCCTATCGGACATAGCCTTTTGGGTTTTCAATGGTTTGAAGTGGAACATGATTAGTGAGAATATCAATTCCAAAATGATGTTTGAAGCTCGCTCAATCTCTCATCCTCTAATACCAACTGCGTGAACTATACTACGATGCAAATGACCTTTCTTTCTTGTCCAATGCAAGTTTTCATTCTTGTCGTGGTCAAATGATGCTCTCATTGAAATCAGTTCATGAATCCTTTCTGGCGCTTCTGTACACACAACCTGAAAAAAAACATTAAGACAGTCAAAAGTGAGACAAATCTGCAAAGGGATTCAAGGCTTACCATTACTGGTGCTTTTGTAATTGAGTTACTTTTTTATGTTCACTGCACTTAGAAAATTGATGGATGAGTGTCAGAGATATATATACATTTTTCCAATCGTCGTTTGCACATAATCATGGCAGAGAGCGATTTCTATCTGCTATGATATATTTAAGAAGATTGACATGCGATTTGTGGAATATATTGTCTCTATGCCGCCTTTGCCTTTTACTCTTCTTAAGTGAATAAGAAGAATCTCAACCTACAACAATGTGAAACAAAACACGTTTAAGAAGATGTAAACGTAGAAAAAAACCAGAGCAAGAGAATGCCTAAATCAAGTACTTGATCTTTAAGTTCACCTAAATTTCTCGATATTTTAAGTTCTCAGACTTGTGCTTATCAAGACACATACAGGCCACAATCCAATGATCAGAGAGGACCACTCGAGCTTACATAATCAGAAAATGCATCTCCCTGAAGGGCATCCCTACTTGATTCTAATGAATTGAATATTTGGTTATTACCAAAGGATTCACAATTTTATTTACATATGATTTAGTAAGTCCAAAATATCATCAACGATAACCTCCAATACACTCTTGACCCCCTTTGCCATGGCTTACGTTTTTCTGTAGAAAATACACACAGTTCAAAAAACTTAAGAGTTGGTCCACATATTACTATAAGAGTGATTATTGGGTTGTTTAACAATCTACCGTTTTGTACAATCTTAGGAAGGAAAATAGTTTATTTGTATATACTCTTCAATTGGATATTAAGGCATAGATCATTTATTTTGTTGCAGGTGAACTGCTTGTCTTACCTACACTGAAATTACTTGGAGAGGGTTGCCCCAAGATGTTGACAATATGAATTACTTGAGAGCATAAATGGCTTTATGCAGGACGTATGAGGAGATGTACATAACCTATCATAGAAACATTATTGTTAAATAAGAGCAGGCATAAACACATCCAAGAAGACATAGAAAAGTAGATTTGTTGCTCCATGAGTCCATAAGGTAAATATCGCATACTTAGCAATAGTTTCTTAGAATTGTACTCTATAATAAAATCAAAGAAGGAGATTGAAAACTACTCACACACCAGGTAAATTTTGCTAACTTGGCTTACAAGAGTAAGCAAGCCCATCGTAGGAAGAACGAATTTCGGCTCATCTGGCACCAAATCTTTTTTTCTCGTGGATCTATTCAAGCATAAGAAGGAGAAGCTTTACTTGTTGGGTGCGATTGCTGTTGTGCTTCCTCACGGGTGTATGGTGATCGGGAATCGCATCGATCGATTAAGGCCAACTCTTTTTTCTCTGATTTTTCCATATCTGGTGTTTGGACTCAAAGCATGAACAGGAAAGTGAGAAAACTAAGAAGAGGAAGAAGGTCCATCCCTGCCTTGGTCGTCTCATAGATTGAGGAGAAGAATCGTTTGAAGCTTTAATGACAATAAGAGAGAAAGAGACTAAATAGTAATACAAATCGATTACGTTTTAAGTAAATTGAGGGATTGGATGTCTATCGACGTGTTTGTTTCTTCTTAAAGAAATACTTATCGATACTTCATAAAGCTATTTAGAAATAATAACTAAGAAGATGATGATGTGACAACTTTAGAGACTACCTTCAACTGCTGATGTGAAGGCATTTAAGAGCTAGAATTAGCTTCTTTTAATTAGCTAGATTCAGTTCGAGATCCAAAATTTGGAAACGATTTATGAACCTTGGTTTTGGATTATAAACATACAATTTTAGTGTTTCTGTGAAAGTATGTCGTTTATATTTGTATATATGGTAATATTCTACCTTTGTATCATATATATAATTTTGATCTAATTTATCATATATGTTATCTTATTAACTTTGTGCCTTTGGACCCAAATTCCACCTCAAGAGACCCATTTAAGAAAGCATTAGACAAAGTCCTTGCGGCCCAAAAGAGAAATGGATGAGGCTGATTTCGCAAAGACCAAGTTTTAGTGAAAGGAGGTTTGTTCCGAGATTTAGGGGGAGGGGATCTCACCAGAGGTTGAGCACGAAAAGAGGAACTTGAGGTCTTTATAAGGCCTTGAAACTGCAGAAAAGGGGTTCTTCTTGATATGGATCTTCCAAAGGAAACACACACAAAAACATACAAAGAGACCTTTCTATAGTTTTCATTCGTCAATTCTTGTAATCGCAAAGTCAATTTTATCAATCAATAACATTAATAAGAACATTATCGATTACTCTATCTTGAGTTCTAACAGGATTCACCCACAAGCTTCTTCTCTCGTTTAAATTCTTTATCAATTCTAAGTGTGGGATTTAGCTCCCACATATTGGCGTCGTCTGTGGGGAAGAGACATTGAATCCCTTACTCCGTAATTATAGATGGTTCCTCTTCATCGACGAAATTGCGAGAAATATATTATACATGTTTTCAACAAGAGTAACTAAAATTTGCGAGGAATATTTACCTCGTAAATTCCTAGTATATTCCTAGCACTTTCCTAGCAAATTAGCCATTCGCAATTTCAAAGCAAATTAGTAGCAAAATTTTCTTATATATACAACTCCCCACTTTCCCATCTCAATCACCAATTCAAAAAAAAAAAAATGGTTCGGAGCATGAAATTTTCGCCTTGCGAGGATGGATGTATCAGCAGAGAGACCCAAATACCGGTGAAGTTACAAAAGAGTATTGTGATGGTTTGCGCGGATTCATCTATCAGGCAACTAATCACCCCCTAGCGTAGGAGAACGGTAAAATCTTTTGTCCTTGTCGAAAATGTCAGAATGAAAAGTATATCTCAATAGATAACATGAAGAGACATTTATTTAATAGAGGTTTCACACCAAATTACTATCTATGGCTTTCGCATGGAGAAAGTTCTTATGTTGAAGAAGGTAGTTCTAGTCGTAGGAACTTAAATAGAGGAAGTAGTCATCAGCATCAAATAGAAAATAAGTTTCATGATATGGTTACAAATGCATTTCAGGAAACATCATCTGCATTTGATGAAAATGCTACATTTGCTGGTGTTCCAAATTACAAGGAACCGAACTTAGATGCTAAAATTTTTTATGATATGTTAGACGCTGCGAATCAACCTATCTACGATAGATGTCGAGAAGGACATGCTAATTTATCATTAGCATATAGGATGATGACAATTAAAAGTGATTACAATTTACCTGAGAATTGCATGGATACATGGGCTGATTTAATTAAAGAGTATTTGCCTACGGATAATAATTCGGCTGAGTCTTATTATGAAAATTCAGAAATTGATTTCCAGTCTTGGGTTACCATCTGAAATGATTGATGTATGCATCGACAACTGCATGATATTTTGGAAAGATGATGAAAAGTTGCAGGAGTGTCACTTTTGTGGAAAACCAAGATATCAACCTACTACTGGACGTACACGTGTACAAGGATGTTGTACTTGCCAATCACGGACAGACTGAAGCGTCTATATCTTTCCGAAAAGGCAACGGCTACCATGAGATGACATGCACAACATACAACTGAAGATGAAGAGATTTGACATCTGTCTGATGCAAAAGCATGGAAACACTTTCAAACAGTATACACTAATTTCACTAACGAGTGCATAAATGTGTATCTTGATTTGTGTACAGATGGGTTTAGTCCATTGGGTATGTCTGGTAGAAACTACTCGTTATGGCCTATCATCTTGACGCCATACAATCTCCCACCAGAACTGTGCATGCAGAGGGATTTTTTGTTCATGAGCATTTTAGTGTCTGGTCCTAAGCACCGGAAGAAATCGTTAGACGTTTTCCTTCAACCTCTGATCCATGAGTTGCAGCATTTATGGTATGCAAGAGTTCATACGTTTGACCAATCACAACAGAAGAATTTTAAGATGCGTGCGGTCCTTATGTGGACCATCAACGACTTTCTCGCATACGGTATGCTTTCTGGGTGGACAACTCATGAAGGTTATCATGTCCTTACTGTGCACAACAATCAGATGCATTTCAACTGAAGCATGGGCGTAAACCTTGCCGGTTTGATTGTCATCGTCGATTTCTTCCAGTCTCCCATCCTTATAGGAGGAACAAGAAATTGTTCACGAGGAGCAAATTTGTGAAGCTTTATGCCCCAGTGTATATAACTGGTGATGCTGTTTTGCAGAAAATTGAGTATTATGGTGCTCAAGAAACCGTGAGGCGTGGCAGAAATTGGCATATTAGAGCAAACATGCCCGATGTATATTTGGAAAGTCACAATTGACCTAAACAAAGCATTTTCTGGGAGTTCCCATACTGGAAAGATCAATTGGTTCGGCACATCCCCGAGCGACCTGCCAGGACATTTTGGTAAGTCCAAATTATTTATTTATATTAATTTTGTTTCTAATATATATGTTTTTGACTAATGATTTAATATTTTTCTTTGTTTTAGGTTCGACGACGACGACTGCGTCACTGCTCGGTACAATTCACGGGTCTGTCGGAGTTCGAGAAGAACCGCATTTTCGCTGAGGTTAGTAGTCATATAATTTTTCATAAGAAAATAATACGATTATTTTTTTTAAGTATTAAAAATTATTTATTTATTTTATTTTGTAGCTCGCTCCCCGGTCGAAAGTCCGATTCTTTGGCATTGGTTCACTGCAGTCAGAGGCGTCCTCAGTTGTGTCTGGTGTTGTTCAGCGTTCTCCCTGCGCCACCCCGTCCGAGCTTGAGGCACAGCTGCAACAGACTAAGAGTTTGTTAGGAGAGACGCAGTCTGAGTTAACCTTCGTCAAACAGAAGGTTAACTCTTATTTTGTGCTTTTCGAGTTTATGGCGGAATCGAGCATTCTGTTCACAGCCTTCTATGCGTTGCAGTAGCAGCAGGACAAGCAGTGGGAGCAGGAGCGCCAACGCCAGCATCAGCAGCAGCTGCATGACCAAATTTAGATTTAGGTTTTATTTTATTTTGGTTTCGTAAACATTTAAAAATATTTTTAATTTTTTTTTTAATTTTATTTTAAAAATAATTTTAATATTTTAAATATAAAAAATCTAATTATTATAAAAATATAATTATTTTCGTATTTATTTTTATTTTTAAAAAACCATAATTTGCGAAGAATTTGCGAGTGAAATTCTCGCAAATTTCTAGCAAAATTTTGCTAGTGTTTGGTTATCTCACCTCACTCGCAAAGATTTGCTCGCAGTATACTCGCAAATTTGCGAGGAATTAGCGAGGATATTTGGTCCTCGCAAATTTGCGAGTAATCTGCGAGTAAACTGGATTTGCGAGTAACATATAACGACGAGATGATTTTACTTGCAAATTCCTCGCAAATCAGGATTTGCGAGAAACTTGCGAGTAAAACGTTCCTCGTAAATGGGCATTTTTCTTGTAGTGGTACTCCTATGCCGTTAACCAAACTCAACAAGAGAAACTTGTTAGGTCAACAGGTAAAGCCCCATGGACCAAATCCTACGATAAGAATAAATTTTGTTCTCATCACTAAAGGAATGGTCATTCCACAGAGGAATGTTGAACCTCCAATTACAGCCAGCCGAAAAATTTGCTGCTGGGGAATTAAGAGACGTGGAGCTCAAGAAACCATCTCCTTTTCAAAAGAAAGCCTCAAGCGAGGCTTCATCCCTGAAACGAAATGGATCTCCTGAAAAGGAAACCGATTCACCACCTCCAGTTCCCAAGAAAAGAGTTGACGTGATCCTTGGAGACTTGGAGAGCTCCCTTTTGGAAAAAGTCTCTAAACCTGTCTACCACAACCTCTCCCCAAGGAGACGGTAGTTGCCTTGTTTGAAAAGGCCGAAAACTCGCATCCTTCAAACGCAAGGATATACTATATTCTTGGAGGATCCGTTGTCTGTCGAGATTTCGTTAACTCGATCAAAAGTCACCTACGCAAGGCTAAGTCCAATGCTCAGACAAAGCCTTCCTCCGAGGAAACTAATACCAAAATCTTCTTTTGGGAAAACGAGACATTTGATCTCGGCAAGCCACATGACGATGCCCTTGTCATCACACTCATCATCAGAGGTTACGAGATACCTAAACTAATGGTCGACATCGGAACATATGTTGATCTTATCTTCTATAACGCTCTAAAAGGGATGAAGATAGACGACTACGAGATTACTGGATATAAAGCTAATCTCGTAGGTTTCTCTGGAAAAACGGCTACCTCTTTGGGAACTACCCAACTCCCAGTCATCGCTTGTGGAGTCATGCAAATAATAAATTTTATGGTAAAAGATCGCCCAGTGCCCTTTCATGCAATCTTGGGGAAACCCTGGATCCACAAGATGAAAGCAGTGGCATCAACTTACCACCAATGCATAAAATTCGCGACCCCTGATGGAATAGCTGCAATTCAAGGTAGCCAAAAGGTATCTAGAATTTTATATCTGGGAGGTTTCCAAATCCTCAGGGAATCTGCCCAATAGCAATTTCAGATTAACGAAGGGCATGCGATGTAACAAGTAGTGCGAGGTCCTCCAAAGAACTTTACCAAGCAAATTTGCATCGACAACGCTCACCCCGAGTGATGTGTAGGCATCAGGTCAGAACTATCTACCGAAATCAAAAAGGCGCTCATAGATTTTCTTCAAAATAACATCGATACCTTTGCGTGGTCTACTAATGACTTGAAAGGTATCGACCTGAGTTTGACTACACATAAACTTAATGTCGACCCCACGTATTAGGCGATGAAAAAGAAATGTTGAATACTTGGCCATGAGAAGGCTCAAGTAGTCAATGATGAGGTCGACCAATTAACGAAGGTATATTCCACTCGGGAGGTAAATTATCCTGATTGGCTCGCTGATCCTGTTGTGGTTAAAAATAAAAACGGTAAGTGGAGGATATGCATCGAATTTACCTATCTAAACAAAGCATGTCCCAAGGACAACCTCACATCGACCGCCTTGTTGAAGCTATGGTGGGACACCAACTGTTGTCCTTCATGGACGCTTTCTCCGGATATAACCAAATAATGATGGATCTCGATGATCAAGAAAGAACCGCCCTTATAATAGAACGTGGCACTTACTGTTATAAAGTCAGGCCTTTTGGCCTGAAAAACGTCGGGGCAACGTAACAAAGGCTTGTGAACAAAATGTTCGCCCAATAACTCAGAAAAACCATAAATGTATACATAGACGACATGCTCGTCAAATTCTCAAATGGAGAAGACCATATCACCCACCTGAAAGAGTGTTTTGATATCCTCAACAAATATAACACGAAACTCAACCCTGCTAAATGTACCTTTGCAGTACCGTCAGGAGAATATTTAGGCTACCTGGTGACCAAACGAGGTAGCAAAGCCAATCCAAAAAATAGCCTCCCTCCTGGAAATGCCATCGCCTAAGATAACTAGGGAGGTACAAAGACTAACTGGACGAAGTTAACCTTCGCAGTAGTAACTACGACTTGAAAGCTCCGACCCTACTTCCAATCACACTCGATCATCATAATGACTTCCCACTTATTGCGAGCAATACTCCATAGTCGAATCCAATCTGGACGCCTCACCAAATGGGCCATTGAACTTAGCGAATATGATATACAATATCAAATTCGAACCGCCGCCAAAGCACAGTTTCTCGTTGACTTCGTCATCGAACTGATGACCGAATACCTTGACACGAACTCAATAACCCCAAAAGTGGACACTCCATGTCAATGAAGCATCCTCGAAGCAAAGCTCCAAAATCGGCTGAGGCTAACTTCCTCAGCTGGCGAAATAAGCGAAGAATCCTACATACTCAGTTTCAGCGCCTTGAATAACGAAGCTGGATACGAAGCATTAATTTCTGGCTTGAAATTGGCCTTATGACTTGGAATCCGAGAGTTGAATGCCTTCAGTGATTTTAGCTCTTCTCTAGCCAATTATGCGGGGAATACAAAACAAAGGACAAACAAATGGGTCATACCTTGAGGTCATGCAAAATCTCACCAAGTAGTTCGACAAGTTCGAACTGACGAGAAACTCACGAGGAGAAAACTCTTTTGCTGATACCTTGGCAGCATTAGCCTCTACTTCTGACCCCCTCGTAAAATGTATCATACCTGTAGAAGGTATAGAAAAATTGTGTATTGATATCGCCACCAAGGCTTCTATCAAAAACAAATCAGAAGACGAGAAAAGTGACAGCCTGCCCCACATGATGGCAACAATGGCTACCTATGATGAACGGCTCACCCATATCCATACCATCTTTTGGTTCCAGAAAACCAAAATTCGACATTTTAGAAGGGAAGCGGCATCACCCCAACATCCTAGATTAGATATACCCGTGGAAAGCATCATTGAGAACAGATGTCCTTTAGACCATGATTCTCGAGATACCTCGGGGGGCATGATCCCGACTCTTTAAGATCATAATATTGCAAGTAACCCTGAGCCTGCAGGCGAAGCTACACAGGAACCACCGATATCCTTTCATGACCAAGTACTCGGAAGGATCGATTGGAGGTTACCAATTATACAATACATCCTGGAGGGTGTGCCCCCCCCCCCCCCCCCC
>OVAN01005098.1:0-11505 GCA_900406275.1 Anastatica hierochuntica | reverse complement strand
CCCCCGCCACAAGTGGGAGGCTCAAAAACTCAAAGCCTTAAGTGCGGTAATGCATAATTAACTCCGACCTTTACAAATGAAGCTTTTCAAGGCCATACTTAAAATGTGTTCATGGCCTTGACGCCCTTAAACTTATGGCAGAAGTACACGGAGGCTCCTTCGGTAACCATTCCAAAGGTTGAGCCCTAGCCATCTGAATTAAAAGATAGGGATACTTTTGGCCAACCATAATCGCGGATTGCGAACATAATCCTGTCAATGCGATAAGTGTGAAAGACACGCCCCAATAATCTACCAACCGACCGAAAAATTATCCTTGGTATTTGCACCTTACCCCTTTATGCACTGGTCAACAAATGTCGTCGGACCATTAGTAACTTCAGGTAAAGGACAACATAAGCTACGCTTCTTGTTGGTCCTAACCGATTATTTCACCAATTGATAGAGACCAAAATCCTCCAACAGGTGACCGAATACGAAGTAGAGAGATTTGTATGGCGAGATATCGTATGTCGCATTCGAAATCCTTACAAAATCATAACCGATAACGGAGCGCAATTCATATCCAAAGACTTCAGAACATTTTGTGAAACATGGAATATACATCTCATAACGTCCACACCTCGATATCCTCAAGGAAAAAGCCAAGCCGAGGCGGCTAATAAATCAATCTTAGCAAACCTCAAAAAATGCTTAGGTACCAAGAAGAACTCTTGGGCCAAAAACTACCTGAAGTCCTTTGGGCATGTCTTACCACCCCTATAAGAGCTACAAAAGAAACTCCTTTCTCTCTAGCCTATGGGATTGAAGTTTTCGTTCCCGCCGAAGTCTCAGTCGAAAGCCTCTGACGAATCCTAAGCACTTCAAACCCCGAGGCCAATGACCAGCTATTGCTAAACAACCTCAACCTGATCGAAGAACGTCGAGACCAAGCCCTTATCCGCATCCAAAATAATCAGCAAGCAATTGCTCGACACTACAACTCCAATGTCAAACCATGGATATGTTTAGTAGGTGACCTTGTGTTACGAAAAGAATACGAGAATACCAAAGAGCGAGGTTCTAAGAAACTTGGTACTGACTAGAACAATCCCTATCAGATCATCCACTCAGTATGGCCTGATGTTTATAAGCTCATAAAAGTAAAAACCAGAGTACCAGAAATACGATCATGGAACGCCACAAACCTTAAAAAGTATTACCATTAAGTAGTCATCCAAAAATGGAACTACATTAGACTTGATTGCTTGACAGGGTTTGTAGGCAGCTTCTACATTGAGTTCAGCTCCCATCCTTCAAAACCCTTCATATGTCACCTAAAAGATGCATATGTCAAGATAGCCAGTCAAAGATTGAGGGTTTTGGCCATTGAACAGTCGAAGGTGAAGTAGCATCATTTACTTCAAAGAGTTTCACAATAAGTCTGAGATCTTTGCCCACCTTTTAATTCACTTATATTATAAGGATAAAAGTTTTTAATATTCTCTTGTACTTGTCATTCACAAAAATGTCAAATCACCCATCTCAGGTTTCTAGAACCTGATTCTTTGTCAAAAAGTTTTAAAATCCTATCATTTACTCAGGTTCTCGGAAACCTGATTCTCAATCAAGAGGTCTTAAAATCCTATAATCCATCTCAGATTCCCATAAACCTGATTCTCAATAAAAAAGACTTAAAATCATGTCATCCATCTCAGGTTCCCAAAAACATGATTCTCCATCGAAAGGTCTTAAAATCCTATCACACATCTCAGGTTCCCAGAAACCTGATTCTCAATCGAAAGTTCTTAAATCCTACTATTTATCTCACGTTCCCAGAAACCTGACCCTCAATCAAAAGGTTACCAGAATTCTCACCTACAAAGGTCTAGAAAATCATGCTAGTTATCAAAGGTTTAAAGAAGCATGGAAAATCAATTCTTACTATGAAATTTTAAATTCATGTAAGCCTAAGGTTATCACTTTATCAAAGATCCCCAAAAACCTGATATTTCAAAGGATCAAAGAATCCTGTTGAAAAGTACAGGTTAACGGAAGCCTGACCGCTTTATCAGATCCCAAGATCCTTAACAACCTTAAAAGAGATCTAAAAAGTATGTTCAAATTTTGACCTCCTATTCAAAATTTTAATCCAACACTTGGAAGATTATAAAAATCTGATGGTTGAAGGATTTAGAGTCTAAATAAATCAGGTCCAAGAAGTATGATACCGGAACATGTCCAGATTCGATGAAACGGATGAAAGGTCCTTAGGTTTCAAAAGGAATCTTAAACTTTCAGATAAGTCTCAAAAGAAGAAGATAACAAACAAATAGCTAAAGCCGAAAATACTTAATATTAAAGACAAAAAGAGACATTAAAATGTCTTAAACTGAAAGGGTTTAAAAGCCTCCCCAGGCTATCAGTTTGAATCCAGAAACTAAAGAAAAGGTTTAAAGGCCTCCTCATGCACTAAGTATCAAAAGTAGATAGCATAAAATTTAGCATCACAAAAGCATTAAGGCAGTTGAGAGAAAGAGAAGATGTCACTCCTCTTGGTTTCCAGCTCCCTGGTCTTGAGCTTCTTTGGACATATGTTCTCGTACTTCTCCAGCCTCTACCAAACCTATATTTGTTCCATGATCGATGGCCTCCATGTTTGAGGGTGCGTTGACATCTGAAGTCTCAGAGATCTAAGGGAGAGGGAGCTTGCATACAGTAAAGTCCGAGACTTGAGACATTTTAACTCTCTCTTCAGCTATAGGGAGGAAAGCTACCAGTCTTTCATGTTCCTCCTGAATACTCGAGATCTCCTTGGAGATTAGGCCAGTGAGAAGTTCAATATTTGCCTGCATCTCTCAGGGATAAATTTGAAGTGAAACCTGTTTCTTCTTCTTCTAAAATATCTCCTTGACAACTGCAAGGACCTTCTCGTGCGCTCCCAACACCTCTCTTTTTTCATGCCTAACAGATAGGCGAACTTCATTCTCCTTGTTCTCAATAATCTCTTTGTTAACATTCATCAAGTCAAGTAACTGAGCATCTGAAGTCCTCTTGGAGCTCTCTAAAGCAGAAATCCTATTGCCCTTGACTTGAACATCAAGCTTCAAATCTTCATTCCTTCCAGATAAAATCTCTGTGTGGGACTTCAGCTCCTCCACTTGAGCCTAAAGCCTCTAAGTCAGGTACCTGGACTCGTCAAGCTGATTCTTGGTCTCTTGAAATGCATACTTTACATCTTCGAGTTCTTTCATATCGGAAAAACCTTGAATTTGGTTCTCATAGCCCAATAATGATTTGTTCAAAGCATTTGCTAGCTGCATTTGAACAAGTAACAAAATCATGGTCACAATAAAAGAAATGAAAACAAGAATGTATGTGCACAAGCATTTCTAACAAACCTGGCCGAGATGATAAGTCACATCTAGGTATCCATTCGTGTTTGATAAGTTGTTGATAGTTGGAAAAGCACACCCGACTTGCTTCATGTGGTGCATCAACATTGCGAGGCCCTAGGTGTCGTCAAGGACTGACCCTGGTTTCGAATGAGTAAAACTCCAGAAACCTTGGCTACTTCTTGATCAAACATGCCAGGAGCTCCTTTCGCTTGATTTTGAACGAGCTCTCTTGAATGGGGGGGGATGCTCAGACTCGTGATTATCCCTAGATATTATAGGACAGGGCTCACACCCACGAGAAGCATCTTCAACAACTATAACCATCTCGTTACCTTGAACGTTAAATTAATCACCTTCCACAACTATAACTGGTTCCCTCATTCTTTGTTGGCACGAGTTCTAAAAGGGAGATACTACAAGTATTCTACACCATTGCGAGCACCAAAGTCAGATAGGCCCTTATATGGGTGGCGGAGTATCCTCACTTCTAAAGATCTCCTACTCCATGGTTTAAGGAAGAAGATATTCTCTGGCTTTACTACTAGAGCTTGGGACGACCCATGGCTCCCGACAAAGCCTACGAGGGCGAGAGTCCCTGTTGTCCATCCTTTGATGGTGGTGAGTGACTTTATCGATCGTGCATCCAAGCAATAGGATACTCAGAAGTTGGAGCAATTCATTGTGTCAGAGGATATTCCTCTTATAAGAAGCTTACCGATTGCGCAGTCATTTCATGTGGATGATTTTTGTTGGCAATTTACTAAGTCAGGGCAGTACACAGTTAGATCAGGTTATAGGCTGGCCCGGGAGTTGGTCGAATGTGCGGAGGGTGTAGGTCATTATGGGCCAACTTTGACGAAATTGGAAAGTTATGCCTGGAAGATTGCTGCCCCACAGAAGATTTGTCATCTTATATGGCAGATGGTATCTGGCTACGTAGCCGTTACACATAATTTAAACAATCGAGGGATTAACTGTGCGGACCTTTGTCCGAGGTGTGGGGATCCGGAGGAGACTGTTTTCCATGCTTTTTTCGAGTGCCCTAAAGCTCTACAAGTATGGGCAATGGTTCCTACCTTGCGGGTCCAAGGGGTTTTCCTGCTTCGAGTCTCTTCAGTTCCTTGGCTTATTTGTTCTGGAGCTCAGAAGCGGCGAGCGTGGAAGGGCATGGCTCCTATCCGTGGCTTCTCTGGTTTATCTGGAAGGCTCGAAATGAACAACTTTTTCGCGGGATCAAGAGGGAGGCGGCTGATATTATTAATTGCGCTACCTCAGAGTGGCGGGCTTGGACGGCAGGGTTTGCAGATGACGCTCAACCTACTATGGACTCTCAATTTACGCAGACACGAGCCATACGCTTAAGGAATATATGCTTACTGGATGGATCTTGGAAGATATCGGATAACAATAGTGGAATGGGTTGGTCCCTTGTTGGGGCTGACGGTGTTTGCACTTGGATGGGTGCTCGTAATCAGGTCCAGCGGATTTCATCGCTACACGCAGAGTTAGAAGCGCTCTTATGGGCAATGCAGAGCTTACCAACCCACTCGGATGTCCAGGAGTTTGGAACAGATAATCAAGACGTCATTCGCATGCTTTCTAGTCCGACATATTGACCAACTTTGCGACGGAGCTCCAGGAATTTGAAAGGGCGAAACTGGCTTTCCAGTCTTTCAAGATTTCGTATGTCCCACGAGCTTTGGTTTCGAAGGCAGATTTATTAGCTAGACAACATCAGAACTTTTTCTCTTTTGTTGGTTGTTCTATTCCGGTGTGACTTGCCACACCACCTCAAGCTTGAGTAATAGAATAACCCTTTGTGTAAAAAAAAATTTAGTGTCTTTATTATATGCTTTAGCAACTATAACCAACTATCATTGAGGTCAATTACAATAGCAAGTTAGAGTTACGACCGAAATACCTTATCAAAAGAATTAGTTGCTTAAAAATAACAGAGGCACATGTAGAATGAAGAACCCATTGTGTCACATTTTCCCTGGCAATATGGAGCAAAAATATAACTTTTATTTGATAGTAAATTGAAAACAAATAATCTAGTTCATCAAATGTTTCAAAAGTTTACAACCCACAACATGTTAGAATTAGGGATAGATATTTAGCGAAAAGAAGACCATGTGCTGCATGTGAGTGAAAAACTAGAATACTTTCAATATAAAAAAGGGGTTTTAATACTCTTTTTGTGATTTTAAATACTCTCTACTCTTAACGAAGAGTTGTAAAACCTATTTTGCCTTTACAAGAATAAATTAATGGTAAAGAAATTAAATAAAACAACTAATAAGAAACTTATATCTTTCTTATTCCAACAACCAATAAGAAACTTACATCTTTCTCTTTCCAACGACCAATAAGAAACTTGCATTTTTCTTTTTCCAACAACCAATCAAAAAAAGGAAACAATTTTTTCTCTCTCTTATCTCTCTTTTTCTTATTCGACTCTATACCCGAAAATGGGGTTGAAGTTGGTTCTAAATCTTCAAAATCTTTTCACCATTGACGCTAGAGCTCAAAATCGAGGTAATTCATATTCTATTACGTAACTTTTATGAATTTTGAAAGAACATTAGTTCGTAATCATAGTGAAATGTAGGGGAACATTAGTTTGTAAAATGTATAACTTGATAAAGTTTACGAATTTATATGTTTTCTAAACATATAACCCGATCAGACTTTATCAAGTTATACATTTTTTATAATTATACAAATATATAACTTGGTCAAGCTTGACCAATTGTAGTTTAGAAAAAACAAGAACATGAGAAATTATTGTGAGTAACATTTATATTTATAATATAAAATTTAAAGCCCATTAATTTGAAATTTGAAATTTAAATCTCCCCTCTTCATATTGATACTCTATCTGTCTATCTCTCTCCTTCTTCACCATATTTCTGCTCTCTCCTTTTTCACCATCAAGATCGAAAATTTATCTCTCTCTATATCTCTCTAACAATGAGCAATATTTCCGGAGCTTCGATTTCCAGTGATCATGAAGGAAGAGTTAGAATCCCTGGAATTCCAACCCAGTATTGGTGTGGCGAGTCAATCACGGAAAGGATCTCAAGATCCGATCCTAATCCATATCGTCGTGACTATCGTTGTGTGTATGCTGTCGAGCATAGGGTAATTTTTCAGTCACAATTTTCTAGCTTATAAACGATAGTCATGCGTTTAAATGCGTTGATGAGGCATTGGTGGATGAGGTAACACACTTGGCACTCTTGGATGTTCAAGTTGGTGCTCTTGAAGAAGAAGTTCGACTTCTTAAGATGGAAATCTAGAACATGAAGGGTCAGGAAGATCCAAAGAACGAGATGGGATCAATCACACCAATTGTTTTATGTGGTTGTATTCTTGTGGTTGTATTAGAAACATTTTTTTACAAATGAATGATTTGGTTGTTGTTGTTGGACAACTCATATCGATATAACTTATGTAACTCGGCAAATCTTGTTTATTTTTTGTCTTTAGTCATCCTCAAATGTACTAAATTTTATCAGAGTTTCATCCAAAAATAAAAAAATAAAATGAACATAGATCTATAAGGACCAAAAAGAAAAAAAAAGTTGTTTGGATGTTTGGTTGGAATGAAAAAACCTTAAAATTTGAGGATTTGAGGTTGGGTTAGAAATTTTTTTCCAAGTTTCACCGAATGACAAACCAATCATCACATAAATTAAAAAAATAAAAATAAAACCATCATCAGGCTAATAAGCAACAAATAAATTTACTAACTAAGGCTTATTAGTTAATTCAAGAAATAAGAAAAAAACAGTGAAAATTTCCATAACAACCCCATGAAACATAATATACTTTTATGATATATTTGTTGATACTAGCCACATAACATTACGAAAGTCAGGAAAATAATATTTTCGCATATATATTTGTATGATTTCATTTATAATGTACTTAAATAGCATAATATAGTTGGTACAACCAAAAATAATTATTAGATTGTGGTAAAACCACTTAAACTGAAAAATGTCAGAAGTGCAACTTGAAGATTTTAGTGAAACTTCAAACTTGGGTGCAACTTACCTGATTTCGGCGGCTGCATGTGAAACACGTGCTGAATTTTATTATTTTATTAAGTTTCGAAGAGAGTCATACTTTAAATTTTGTATAACTTTTACATTTGTTTTTTTTTCATTTATGAGCTCTTTGTTTATATGTTTATAATTCTTTTCCAATAATAAATTATTAAATAAATCTTACGTAATTAATTAATCAATTTGTGTCTAGTTGCAATGTTGATTATTTGTTTACTTGTTTCCTTTACATTTGTTTGTTTCTCATATGTTAGGCGCTTTAACGAAGAGAATAACGAAGAGAGTACCGAAGAGAGTAACGAAGAAGATAAAATGACATAAATAAAAACATACTAATGACACAAATTAGTTGTAATTTCCCAGTCAATATCCAACATTATCTGGGCCAAATTCTACAAACATATCGACTAAATCAAGCCACACTCTAGTAAGCATCCACGAGGGCTTCTCTCCGCCACGCGCCCATGTCCTTTGCAACTTGCGCATTTGGGTTCAAAATATTGTCCTCGCCATCAAATGAAACTCTGTCCAGACCGTTGGAGTATGCTTTGGATCCCATGTGTATTTACGCTGTAGAAAAACCAAAAACCTATTGTTGATTCGAGTTCTATCTACTCTAATATGTTTGAAAACATAAATGATGCTTACCACCAGGATATGAAACCAGCGTTCCTTAAAATGTGCAGGAATCAAGCGGTAAGTTGGCCACTCATCAACCCAACCATCTTGTAAGATCTCCGGGATAGCCTGCGATAAATGGTGTAAAAATTTAAATCAGGTGACAGATGTTTTGCCAACATAGAGACCCATACCAGGGTATATGATGGGAAGGTTCTCCAGATCAACAAAGCCAAGTATCGCTTTGACATCTCTGTCAATCTTCAACGTGAATTCAGGAACAACAGACATGGTGAAATTAGGGTTTAGTAAGAGAAGACAAAAGACAGGAACAGTGAGAGAGAGAGAGAGTATGTTTAAGAGATGGTTCAAGAGTATGTTTTTAAGAGATGATTCACAGTTTGTTTTAAGAGAGGGGAGAAGGTGGGAAACCGAAACGTTTCAGCATCATCTTTCAACATCATCTTTTATAATAATTAATTTAACTCTTAAATATGTTTCAAACTTCTCAAAGCTAATGATATATTTAATACACACTCAAATTAGTTCAAGTTGCACATGGTTTATGTGTTACATATTTTTGCGTCAAGTTGCACTGTTGATACTTTGTTTATTTTTTTGTTTTTCATCTGTTTTTCTCAAGATTAAATTCATAAATCTCACATAATCAGTCAATTAAACAAAAAAAAATCTCACATAATCAATCAATTAATTTTAATTTAAGTTACACATTTTTTGTCAAGTTGCACACAGCAATAATCAATTTAATGAAGAGATGTTTGTTACTTGGGCTTTAATAAGTTTATTTATGGTGACCGTTTCTCTTTTCTCCACGTCTATTCAATCGCACCTTTTGTCTGATTGCACCTTTTCATGGAGAATTGAAGAAGAAGATCTTTTGCTTCTTCAAGTCCAATTTCCAACATTCAACTATCTCTCTTTCTATCACTCTCTCTCTCACTCTCTCTCTCTCTCTCTCTCTTTTTTAAGACAAGAAAGAAGACAACCTCTTGAGTTTCTCCAATTCTTAGACAATATTGCTCGCGATCCTTTCCACTCTAATCGTCTCCGGTAAGTTTGCCGTTTGTTTTCATGATACATACTTCTTTCTCTATAACCCACCTCTCTTCCTATATAGGATTGTTGCTATCCGGAAGCATTGGAATGTTCATCTCCAAACCACGCCAGTATGCTCCAGGTTTGTTTCGTTCTGAAGATTTCTCTTCCTTTGCATGCATAATTAGTTTCGAAATAGGAGTGGTTGGGGAAACTTGGTGCAAAATTAGTTTTGAAATTAGTTTCCGGTTAGGGTTTGGTCATTAAGTTTTCAGTTTGTATCTACGTAGGGGTAGCGGTGGCGCTGGTGGCGGCGGTAACGGTAATAGTGGTAGTGGCGGTAACGATGGTAGTGGCGGTAACGGTGGTGACGGTAACCCTGATGATGATCCAGATGATGATCTGGATGATCCATAAGAAGAAGAAGAAGAAGAAGAAGAAGAAGAAGAAGAAGAAGAAGAAGAAGAAGAATAAGAAGAAGAAGATTATGATAAATATGATGAGGAGGAGGACAGTACCGGTACATGGGACATGTACGACAAAGGTTTCGGAAGCGAAACCACGATACACTCCGACCAATCCGAAAAAGGTGAAGAAGTATATAGCTATCCAAGGCCCCGGAAAAGGCGTCATCTTGAGGCTCCCACATCTCCTCCTAAGGATTACTACTTTCTAGTGGACAGATGGGGAAATGACATTAGCTTCTTCGGAGACCATGACAGCGATAATGAAGATGCTGATGGTGATACTTGATGGTGGTTACCCCGGAGACCCCGACAACGACCCCAACAACGACCCTGGCATCAATGAACCCTGATTCTTTAACGTTAACTCTTAACTTTTTTAATTGTATTTTTCATTAAACAAAACTTAACTTTTTTTTGCCGTATGTTAATTAAATCGATTCTTTGTTATGTTAGTTTCTTAATCTTTTCTTATGCTCTTAAATTAGTCCATGCATTTAAAACGTGCTTAATCACATAAATTAAACAATGGAAAACTAAAAAACGAGATTAAAAAACCCGAAACTATGATATTCACACCAAGTTTCACTTCTCTTATTGAGTAACTTAACCGAAACTATGGTATTCACACAAAGTTTCACTTCTCTTCTTGAAAAACTAATGATATTCACACCAAGTTTCACTTTTCTTCTAGTGATTTCGAAAGGAAAAACACGAGGGAGATTTTGATTGAGCAGATAAGTGTTTTTTCAAAAAGATTTGATTGGATCTCGGGCCGGATCCGAAATACCAAACGGATTTTTGAGTAGATAAGTTTTTTTTTAAAAAGAGCTGATTGGATCTAGGTCGGATTCGGAATACCCAACTCATGTGTGGTTGGGTTGGTAATTACTTAAAAATTCAGATGTCCTTTTAGTCTTTTCCCCATTTTACGAATTTTTAAATTAAAGAAATCAAATGTGTTTTTAGTGAACAGTGAAGTACTTTTTCTCTAAGAGGAGTATTTGAGCATTTGTTCCGTTGCATGTTTTTCCTGAATTTGGACTTAAAATTACACTCAGAACACCTAAGATGGATTTAGCTTTATTGTTGATTGAGAGATTTTCACTTACAAATGGAACGCTTTGTCATTAAAAAGAGCGAGAGTCGCTATGAACCATAAGAATTAATATTGATATACAGTGTAGCTAGCGAAAAAACAGTGGAAAATCTGACCAACCTTTCAGATGGTATAAATGATAACGTATCATAAATAGTTTGGAAATGCAATCTCGTTGCTCGACATCATTTAGTCATTATAGAATTTGAGAATAAATTACATAGATATGATACACAGTTTTTTGGGGGACGATGTGGTTGCCAATGGGAAGCCCAATCTCGACACGCTACCGAAGAAACGAAGAGACGAATCTACGTGTCGTTTCCGCCATAGTCCTTAAGGCTATACCGTTTAATTTCCTGCCTTGTTCATTTTCAGATTTCTCTTTTTTTCTCTCTACAAATCCCAGATCAGACGAATAGGTCAGACTTTAACATAAGATCACACTCACTAACCAATAACTTCTTATAGAGATTGACAGAGGAAGAAGAAACCAATCACTTCTTTAGATCTAGATTGAGCTTGCTTTTAGAAATACATCAATACATGGTTAATGTGGAATCCATCCATCCTCATCTATCCCCTTGATGAGCTCCTTTATCTAAAGCTTCCACCAGATGTAATTTTTAGCTTCAAGAAAAATTGGTTTGGTCATTGCAACATAATGATGTGAGTTCTCCATGTAAATGAGACAAATAACTATATTTGTTGATGAACTGCTGATGCACTTTTGATTGCTTTGGGAGGTTTTTAGTCCCTTTTGATTTCTGGAACAAGAGATCAAGCTTAGTTTTTCTTTGTTTTTTTCTGGTTTTTTT
>OVAN01005097.1:0-24239 GCA_900406275.1 Anastatica hierochuntica | reverse complement strand
AATGGCCTTTTGCCATGAGAGTGGACTAGGCTAGCCTTGCCTTTGGTCTAGCATTTGCGCTTAATAGCTTGACCTAACACCCTTATCACCGTCTATTTAAGTGGATCAATTATGACATTTATGGGTCCATCATCTTAGTTCATAGCTTATTTCAAGTTAGTATCTTTTGAAGTTTATGTTTGCTTTCTTGCTTTGCTTTG
The DNA here is from genome assembly GCA_900406275.1 of Anastatica hierochuntica. Taxonomy (NCBI): domain Eukaryota; kingdom Viridiplantae; phylum Streptophyta; class Magnoliopsida; order Brassicales; family Brassicaceae; genus Anastatica; species Anastatica hierochuntica. The sequence goes on along the minus strand of OVAN01005097.1, from coordinate 24,039 downwards.
ACTTCTAAAATATTAAGAAAACCAAAAAAAAACCCAACCCCCTTTAATTGCTTAGATTAAGTTTAAGTGTGTATTCCCAAAGTTAAGTTGTAACTAGCTAAGGTTTGCTCCTTGTGGTTCGACCCCCAAGTACTACGATGACATATTTGTGCACTTGCGGATTGTGTTATTGATAGGAAACGGGCTTTTAAAAATTTAAAACTTCGTACGCGGTGCCTTGCGTTTGCATAGACCAAAGGCATCGCCAACACGGATAGACTTTATTCGGAGATTGGTCGTGATCGACTATCTCCGAAGCTATGAAGCTAGGTCGGGAAGAGACAGCCTGAACGATGAGAATCTCGGAATTTTCAGATGTTCTTACGATTCCTGTGTCCGAAGGAGACAACATCATTTCCGTAGTCCTTTTCAGGCATCGTTTTCGTCGGGACGGTTTTTGACCCCAACAAAAGAGGCTACGGGTACGGTGAGTTGCAAGGTTAGCAGTTATGTTCCTGTTGTACCGTCGACCTTTTGTAGGGAGAAGGAGAAGTGTACAGTTAATGATATAGACAGTGGTGTCTCTTGTGGCGGACAGTTGATAGATGTTTGTGAAGGTGGGTTAGATGATTGTCCTGATTTTGCCTTTGATGAAACAACTTTATAGCACGTAAAAGATCTAGAAGATGCTCTTCTTTTGTCTGCTTCAAAAGATGTGACGGCTGATGGTAAAGAAGGTAATGAACATGATAATGTCGTTGATAAACGATATGATGAGGTGCTTGATAAGAGTAATGATGGTATGGATGGTAAAGGACATGGCGATGATGCAGATGATGACGATACTGGTAAGGGACATAATCATTCTGAACAGGAAGATAAAGATGAGAAAGATGATGACGATGAGGAACATAAGGAAGGAAAGGAGGATGAGGGAAATAAGAAAGATAAGGAAAATGAGAAAGATAAGGATGAAAAAGGTAAGGAAGATAAGCAAGATGAGGAAGATGAGGAGGATGAGGAAGATGAAGAGAAGGAAGGTAATGAAGATGAGCATGGTAATGAAGATACCGAAGAGGACGAAAGTGAGGATTCCTCATATGAACCAAGTTAGGAGAGTAGTACTGAGGACACATATGAGAGCGATGAGGATTATGATTATGACTATTGGAATGAATTCGTTTTAAATGGCGCCAATGGAGAGGAGGATAATGATTATGTGCCTACTAACTTAGATTTTGGTGTACACCCTGTGAGTTCATCTTTTGATCACGATATCTACGAGGATGACCATTGACTTTATAATTCTATGTCGAGAGTTACAGCTGAGTTTGCGGAAGCAGGTGAGTCTGATGGAGTCGTGCTTGTGACACCTCCAAAAGAAAACAGGAGAAGCCGTCAAGAGTTAGATGATGATGATGATGAAGATGGTGATTTTGTGGATCCTTATCCCAATCGTGTGGGGGTGGTGATGTTGTTAGGCCTGATAATGGAGGAAGTAGTTTAGAAAAAGGCATTAAAATGACAGAAATATTTGGATACGAGGATCTCCCGCCTATATTTGATGATATGGCTAGTAGCACTTACAATGTCAAAGAAAATTTAGATTTCAGTAAGGAGGATGGAGATATAAAGCTGCACAAAATATTTGGAAGCAAGGAACAATTTAAAATTGCGTGTGCAATATATGCAATCAAGGAGATATTCAGGTTCCGGTACCACAGGCATGCGAAGCATTACACTGATGCAAGTTGCGGATGGAGGATCAGGGCAAGGCATCTCGAGGATTCAAAGATGTATCAAGTGAGGAAAGTAAATCTGGTCCATACATGCTCATCAGAAATAAGAGGGCAGTAATAAAAACATGCAACATCGAAGGTAATAGCTGCACTTTTGAGATCAAAGTATGAGTGTCATATACCTGGTCCACGAGCAACGGAATTGCCCGAGATCCTTCTCACCGAATTTAAGTTTACATCAACTTATTGGAAGTGCTGGAAAGCAAAAGAGTTGGCTATTGCGACGGTTCAAGGAATAGAGGAGAAATCGTACAAGATTCTGCCACTATAATTTTATGTGTTAAAGTATGCTAATCCCGGGACAATATGCGATATTGAAACCGAAGTGGATGATGAGAAGAAGAAAAGATTTAAGTATGCCTTCATGGCCCTGAAGGCATGTATAGAGGGATGGAAACATTTACGAAAGGTTATTGTTGTTGATGGGACTCATATGTTTGGCAAGTACAAGGGTGTCCTCCTCTCGGCTAGCGGACAAGATGCAGATATGAGGATTTTCCCAATTTCTTTTGTTGTGGTAGACAACGAGAACAACGATTCTTGGTCATGATTTTTTAAACATCTGCAATGCATCATTGAGGATAGTAGGCAGCTAGCTTTGATTTCTGACAGATGCGGATCGATATATAGCGCTAAAGAAAAATGGTTTCCTCTTGCACACCATGGTGCATACCTTGAACACCTGAAAAGGAATGTCGAGACAAGATTCAAAAAGTATAACCAGAAGGAAATGATAAAAAAAAACTGCGGAAGCTTTTACTTTGTCAGAGTTTAAGAAGATCTACGCTGAAATTAAGAATGTCGACAAACATTGTTGGGATTATCTTGAGCAAATCCCTCTTGCTCACTGGACGCGGTCTCACTCCCCGGGGAATACGTACAATCTAATGTCTTCAAACATAGTTGAGTCTCAGAACAATGCTCTTCTTGCAGCAAGGGACAATCTAATTGTGGCTTTATTTGAATTTATCCGGCGGATGATAAGTAGGTGGTTGGAGAGCAGACGGTGTACAATACGGAATCTGGGAAGAGAAACTCCAGATGAAGTTGAAAATTTGCTTATGGCACAACTGGAGCTTTCAGAGAGTTAGTCAGTGGTACCGCTTGATACTTGGGATATTGATGTCACATCCACGACAAGTGGATACGCTTTTCTTGTTAGCCTAGAGAAGCGTACTTGTTCATGCTGTGAGTTCCAGACGTTCGAAATACCATGTCGTCATGTAATTGCATCAGCCATATTTCGGAGCATGGGTCACAGGGAGTTTGTAACGGATATATTAAAAACACCTAAGTGGAGTGACATTGTACGTATCATTACGCTACCTGTACCTAACCCCGATAATTTGGATATACCATCAGTATTGAAGGATGATGACGACAGTGAACCACCGAAGACAAGAAGACCGTGTGGGAGGCCACTAAAAATGAGAAAGGCTTCTGTAGGAGAGATAGCGGTATGAATTTTTGTCTGTACGTATGAAGAAAAACATTTTGTCTGTTCTAATCCATAAAATTACATTTGGGAAATTAGGAGGGGGAGGCGAAGAAGCAGAAGGTGAACAAGTGTGGAAGGTGTCGCCAAAGTGAACACAATAAAGTGACATGCAAAGCTCCTTTGCCCTGATAAGAGTTAGTTAGCAAGTGATAATTGTGTGGAAGAACCTTTTTGTGATAACTTAATGTACACCAACCGCTTCTTTTTTTTAACAAGTGTACACCTAATCTGAACTGCATGGAAGGTGATAAGTGGGTATGATGGGTCTAATCAGGCAGTACACCAACCCTATCTCTAATTTATATATGTATGTATGGAGAGAACTTAATTTTTTGATTAACTATTTTACACTTTCGGAGTACCGGTATAGTATGGTGTACGGCTAAACTGCAAATGGAAAACCAAGTGCACACCCAGTGTGTACAACTCATTGTACCCTCTTAAGTTGTTATACCTAATTTTAAGACTTCTACTCTTCTGGTGTACGCCTTATGCTGCACACTTTTGCTGCGCTTAGGTGTACGACTTATGTTGTACAGTAAGTTGTACGATAAGGTGTACACATTACCTTTATAAGGAATACCCAATGCACACCCAGCGTGTACACCGTGCGTAGGTGTTCACACGATTAATTTCGTTACTTTCGCCTTTAATGTTAGTACACAAAAAAATATAAAAACACGCATCCAGATAGAAGTTTATACATTGAACATAAAAACAAATTTTAAGCAAATAATGAAAAGTAGCACATGTTGTAAAGTTAAAGTCAAAGCATGTCACACACTTCTTGTGTCGTACGAAATAGCTTGCACTTGTTGCAAAATGGTGCAAAAGCAAGGTCAAGGTGAACGCAATCTGGAAACTGGACAACTTCATCCTCAGGCCAGTTGAAGAGATACCAGTACCTACCTTCCTCTGAATTGTAAAACCTCGCAAGCTCGATTTTGATTCACTCACATAGGTGATTCAGCCTGAATGAGTCAAGCGGAGCAAATTTCTTGGCGTACATCTTAAATGTGACGCTTGACTAGACTGTGTTACCAAAGCAAGCAGGAAACATACCTAAAACAAGAGTAGATGCTTCCCCAAACGATATGTTGTGTTCAAGCAAGCGGATGGCGCTATATAGGTCTCTACCGTCGAGGCGTAAAACTTCATAGTAGATGGCCCAAGGATTAAGTGTTGCTACGCATTTCTCAAAGAAACACCACCATTTACAATATTCCTGAATATGTCTTCCATGCATACAAACTTCGATTAGATTGCAGGTACGCAAGACTTCCTCTGTGTGCATGAGAAGATAAGATCGCTTGCCCGCTAGCAGAAACGGACGTAGATCCGTTACCGATTCATCGCTAATGAGAGCGATTATTTTTAGTACGATATCATCAGGCAAGTTTGGTGGAGGTGACATATTTCGCTGGCAGGGTTGCAACTGACAAATAAATATTAAGAAGATCAATTTGAAACGAGATCTAAGACAAACAACAACTCATGCATGAAGGATTTTAGAAAGAAAGAGATTTGATGAAGAAAAGGCTTTATTGTGTCTTATAATGTAGTTACGGAAGACGAAGAGAACTTGTCCTCGCTTGTTCACAATAAAAGTAAACTTTAAAGTAAGGTAGTTGATACAATTAAAAGGTAAACGTAAATGGGGTATCATAAATGTCCATAATAAAAATCATTATATTGGATCGTTATGATTGGGAGGAAATGGCATTCATTAAATAGTAACATTAAATCTAGTACCACAATATTTGTATTATATGGTTAATATGTATGATATCGGATGGTGTACACCGTATTGTACACACTATACCGTCGTACTCACACGAATCTGCGTACACCTAACGTAAAAAACGAATTTTGAAAGAAGGTCTCGCTAAGATATTAAGCAGTTTTAGTAGATCAACAATTATAGAACACCACATACATAACATGCAGCGTGGTACAACATACAATCATTGCAAAACGCAGCAAATCTTTCGTTATGGAAAAATAAACATTCGGGTTTGGGGAATGGCATTGATTCCTCCTTCGGGAATTTGAAGTACCGCAAATTAGATGTATTGTTCCTTGGGCGGTATATGTCTATATTCCTTCTCAATACCCGACATATTTGAACAAGGATGTTAGAGGTTAAGGGTGCCCGAGTGTCTTAATACAACTTGAATGCTCGCGTTGCCCCGTTTACATCGCCTCTACAGTAACAGAAGATACCTTGCGCTAGCATTCCATATGGATAGAGCGGGAAAATTGATTCTAAAAGGGATAGACTCGCGTTGATGTTGGAATATACAGTTGCAAGTCGGAAAGCTTCTAAGTAGGTAGCTTCGAAGTTACCGGCTAGAAGGAATTTTTCAAAAAAACTTCTACAACAACCCCCTTCCCTTATATCAGTCGGTTCATTGGCAATTGTAGACAAATTGCACTTACTCAGAACAACGTAACTATGAACGATATCACAAGACTGTTTCTCCGCAACAATGAAAGGTCCTAGTAGCCACCACATCTCTTGACCAACTTTATCGATGATTTTAGCAAGTATATCGTCTGGAAGGTTAGTAGATGACATTTTTCTGTGTTTACAATATTGTGTTGTGTTGGTAAAGGTCAGTAGAAGACTTATATAATGGAATATACATAGGGTGGTTGTGGGATGGTTTATTTCCGTATTTAATGTTCCCCATTAAAGTGATAGAAATCTCGTTGCGATTTCCGATGAAACCATTTATAGTAGTATAAATTGTATCGCGAGTTACGAGGAAACAATTTAGTGCAAAAGATATGTCATTGCCATTTACAAGCGAACTATTTAATGTGGTATAAATCTTGTTGCGATTTACAAGCAAACATTTAATCTATCTTCATATTTGTTGCCCGTAAATGTAGACAACTATTCCCAACCATAATACTCGAGTAATATATGTCATGATTCGCAGGATATTGTGTTCATTAAATGTATCTATATATTGTATTGCTACGAGATGAATATATGTCATGATTTGGAGGATATTGTTTTTATTAAATACTTAGGTAAAATTTTGGGTCACACTATTCCTATTATATCTTGAATATATATAATATTTGTTGGTGAACATCTTACTACGCGCACTGTACAGGCGTACACCTCTCATGAACTCGCGTACACATTACGAAAATAAATATTTCTTGCGATTCGAAATAGAATGCAGTCGTTACAAAAGGGCTCATCATACAGGACACAATCTATGTCACATTCGGGCTATCGAACAACTTGGTCATCGAGAAATAGGAAACGATCAAATATGCCAGATGGTCAGAACCACCCAATGTCTGACTTGAAACGACCACACGCTTCACTGATATGTTGGGAGTTGAGTGGGGCGTGGTTCTCAGCATACATTTGAAAACAACGGCTAGCTGAAGAAGAATTCCCTAGGCAAACATGGAAGATCTCTAACGCAAGAACGGACCCCTCGTGGAATGGTAGATTCTCTTTAAGTATGTCGGCGGCTCCAGCTACGTCGGCACCCTAAGTTTCTAGCCTTAGAGACTTGTAGTACAAAGCCGTTGCGTTACAAGTCAACAAACATTTCTCGAAGAACACCCAAAATCATGATTTGTCGGATTTCGTCACTGTAGCAACAAACACCATTAAGGCCACATGTGCGGAGGACTTCATCTATGTGGACAAGGTTGTAACTCCGTTTCCGTGCGAGAACAAACGGCTTGAGGTAAATAGCGGATTGTTCACCAACATGAATTATTATTCTGCGTAGGATGTCATCCGGCAAATTTGGTAGTGGATACATATTTTCTGGGTAAATTTTGTTCAATAAGAGTTTGAGGTGGATCGCTTTTATAACTATTTAAGAGCGCATGAAAATGGGCTGGTGTGCAAGTTAGGGCACAATTTATTGAACTTTAATGAGAGAAAAAGCGCATGAAAATGGGTCGGTGTACAAGCTAGGGTACAATTTACTGAACTTTAATGAGAGGGTGTTGGCACAACTTGCAGAGAGAGTAAAACGCGCTAAAATATTTCGAAATTTAAAGTTATTAAATGTTGACCACTAGTGAACGAAAAATGGTTTCATTTGTCAATATCTTCCTAAATAACATTAAATTTCTCTCTCAAAAACTAAAGTTATTAAATGTAGACAACTATCGTCAATAAATTTGTATATATTTACTTGACAAGTTTTGGCACCAAATGATTTGGGGGATATTGTCTGCATTAAATACGGAAATATTCCTAGCTCATGTAACAGTAAATATACGAATAATTTAAAAGATTTAACTAAGATATTTTCATAAACAAAACATTTGACATAATTCTTAAACATCAAAATGATAAGCATGATATTTAACATGAGAAAACAGATGGAACATTTCTTATGTTTCCATCATCCGCAAAACATTAAAAATTAAAAGAAACACATGCAAATGGATGAGACAAGGGATTGTAGAAAGAGTTATCCATGGGTGATGTGATTCTCTAGTTTGGGTCATCCAAACTATCCTCTTCAATTTCTGACGAATCTAGGTTAGGGACGTCGATCGCTTCACGTTTTGCCCAAGCATCAATCTCCGCTTTAACCTTGGACTTCTCTAGTGCAAAATTGTTGTGGATGAGGGCTTGAATGACGCCAATTACCTCGTGAATGACGCCCATTTTGCTTGTATTTAGCCCGCATGTGGTCTCGCACCTTGGCTATAAAGGCTCGGTACTTAGCCGGAGTTACGGAGCCACCGGCCGAAGGGCCTTTAGCCGTCCTTTTTCCTGATATGTCTGCCATTTTTTCAGAGTTTACTTAAAGATAGGAAGAAGGAAGAGTACCGTTTGAGAGATTTTTTTGTAGAGATAGCGGAATATGGATTTAGTTATTGTTTACCGTATATAAGGATGGAAAAAAGCAGTTAATACCGTCGAACCACTACGTAATTAGTGACAGTTACTGCTAAACGTGGAACGTGGCAATCAAACCGAAATTGCTGACGTGTCCACTTGTGTGTGTGGTGTACGCTACGTTGGTGTACAATATAAGACATACAATAGTAAACTGCATTTGTTATGTACAGTATATGGCATACAATATTGCCCTATTTAATGTTTCCCCATTAAATGGGGTAGATATGTAGTTGCGATTTACAAGAAAAGCTTTTATTGTTCTTTGCCAAATCAATCGGTACAAATGTTATGTAAATTAGGCAATTACATCAAATTTAGGTTGATAGCATTTATAGCACCTAAAAAATAAACATTAACATTGAAAATTTTGACTGGTATTTTAAATGAGGCAATTGCTATTAATGTAGTCATTAAAATCATTTCCAAGTGTGAGAAGCAGTTGACAGCATGGAACCACTACGTAATCTGTGACAGTTACTTCCAAACGTGGAACGTGGCATTCAAACTTTAATCGTNGGTACGCTTCATCGGTTTCCAGTATATGGCGTACAATGGGGCTAGAAGATCTAAGCGTACACCGAAAGCGTACACCGAATTTATGCAGTGTATAAGATTAATGCGTACAAGATTAAAACGTACACCGAATTAATTTCAATAATAAAAAAGAACATGACAACTACAAAACACAGCATACGTAAAATGCAGTCTGGTACAACGAACAGTCGTCGCAAATTGGTGCTAATATTCCCTTGTGAAAATATTCGCATTCAGGTTTGGGGTAAGGCACATATTCCTCCTTGGGGAATTTGAAGCTACACAAAAAGTACGACCATAGCTTGGCCGAAATAGGTCTATATCGCTTCTCAAAACTCGACATATCTGAAGAAGGATGTTGGAGGTTAACGATGCGTGATTGTCTTCGTACAACATGAAGGCTCGTGTTGCCCCGCTTACATCGCCTATACAACTAAAGAAGATACCTTGCGCTAGCGTTGCGTGTGGATACAATGGGACAATTGATTCTAGAAGGGGAATAATCACGTAGAGGTCGGCATGTTGAGTTGCAAGTCGCAAAGCTTCTAAGTAGATTGCTTGTGAGTTAACCGCTATAAGACATTTTTCAAAAAATTTCCTATACAGACCCCCTTCCCTTATATGAGCCCGGTCGTAGGCAGTTGTTGACAAGTTGCACTTCCTCAGAACGGTGTAAGTACAAACGATATCATTAGACTGTTTGTTCGCCACCATGAAAGGTCCAAGTACACTTCAATATCTTTAGAGTCGGTGTTGACAATGAAAGCCTTTAAAATCTCAACCTCCCTAAGTTGCAGTTTAATAATCAGGCCAACCCAGTGCTTCTCCTTCCAATTCATGGGTATGTACATCACCTCCATGTCTCTGAGAAACTCAATTTTCATACTTGCGTATTTACGCTTCCCGAGCATGTAGGTCTTGACGTTGTTTCCCCAATCAAAATTAGTCTTGTCAGTGCACGCTTTGAATGAAGGGGATCTTGTGAGGAGAAGAGTAATCAAGTTGGTGTCCACCATTGCTGCTTTTCCCCACCTGATAAAATTATTTTGCTGCCTCCATATCATTTCCATAATAACTTGCATGTGCTGCAGTGTACGTGAAAAGGAGATCGAGTTACAGGAAAAACAGAAGATGGCGTACACTTTATGGAAACTTTTAACAATGGTGTACACGGATAAAGGAAAAATTAAAATGGTGCACAAGGAAAAAATATAATACCTCAGTGCTGACCTACTGTGTTGCCTTCGCAATGTTTAAAAAACTGATTGTTGACCTCATGGCTGGTGATGAGCGTAAATGACATGTGTTTGACAAGGATGATAAATTCTAATTGTGTAGTATCTATCAGAGAGAGCTCGAAATATATTGAATAAGTATGTAAACTCACTGCTCCAGAGAGTTTTCTAGGATGTGAGCAAATGTATTGAATTCGTCTTCATCAATCGCAGTGAGCATCTCGTAATCAACTTTCTTGTTACTTTTGAACAACTCTTTCATCAGTTTTTCGGGTGTAAAGACACCGCCTACCATCTGAAACAATTTTGGTATGCGCTTTCCGCCAGCTCTTTTGGTCTTTGGAATCGGTGTTTGGCATTCTTTGGAATCAGACCCCCGTTTCCCTCAGCATAGAAGATAAAATTAGGAATAATCACACTTTAGATTTAGAAATCAATTGCGGGTTTAGTACAAAACCTCTACATCCTGAGGACTGATATATGAGAGCGGACGGGGATCTACAATCAACTGCATATTTTTTTGGTCTTGTGGCTCGCTGGTCATTTCGTTGCCCGCGTCCAAAACATCTGCTTCATCCCCAACCTCACCTTCCCCCTGAGTAACGTGAACAAAAAAAAATTTAAAACAGCTGTACTGATTCATGTGTACACCAATGATTTTTCCACGGTACACCTAATGTTGATGACAAACTATAACCAATGGAACTTTTTCTTCTGTGATCCTCTGACCGTTGGAAGAACTAACATCTTGAGTTTCAGCTGCGTAATAAAACTTGTCCTAAGAAGACAGAACATAACCTCAGGTGGTTGTAGAGCAAATTGTATACGCATGAAAACCCGATAACTATAAAATGAAGCAGGTATAAATAGCATTATAACCTCTTCTTTAGTAGCCATTTGCTTGGCTACCTCAATAACAGGTTGTCCACCATCCGTTGGTGCCTAAGATAAACAAAGGCAAACAATCTAATTGGTGTATAGAATTGGGTTGTACGTTGTACGGTACAAACGATACTTTCAACGACCATACATCTCTTGTTCACGATACATTATATGAAAAATATACCTCTTCACCTGTGATCCTATGGACTTCTGTACCCCCTGCATGTTCTTCAGTATGACCATCTTCTTCCACCTGCGCCAACGAAAATTATTTTATATTTACATACACAAACTGTACAAACCCTCAAACAGGCGTACACGTACTGGTTGTACGTATTATCGTAGTGGCGATAATGCGTACGACCGTACACCTCATGGACAGAAAATATTATACGAGATGATACCTCTTTCGTTGTGTCCCTATCGTTTTTTGAGCCCCCTCCCCCTTTCTGTTCTTCAGCATCACCATCTTCTTCCACCTAGCACAACAAAGTAGAATTTTATATTTTCGTACACAAACTGTAAAAACCGCGAAATAATGATACACCTTTGGGGTGTACGCATTATCGCCAAACATATACGCATTATCGCCAAACATCATACAACCGTACACCTCATGTACACGAAAACCTATAGCAGACTATACCTCTTCGCTTGTTTCCCCTTCGCTTTCTGAAGTAGTTCTATCTTCTTCATCATAAACAACCTCTTCCACCTACCAAAAATTAATTAGATTTTATTTTTCCGAGTGTACACACCGAAAAACAGGTGTACACCTCATTTTGAAACCCCCATTTAACTCCTTTTGTACACCATGCACGACAATATACTACAGTACACGTAACAGACAAACTAAATTACTTGTGAATGTACACCATTTTTCTCTGCGGTCACATCGATCACCGGAGCATGAATGTTTTGTTCATCAGCTACATACTCTTCCAGCTAACAAAAAGATTAATTTATTTCACATTTATACACGATATTCATACACCAACCGTAGACCAACTGGAACATGTAATGTTACCTCTTTCTATTTAGGCATGTTTCCCAAACTCCTTATTCATTGCCGACATCCTTCTGAGAAATTATCTTCCCCCATCACCTCATCATCGTCGTCTTTAGATCCACCGATTCTCTTTTTGTTATCTTTGGTATCACTACAATATACAAAACCCTTGTCATTCCTTGTCTCTGAATCGTCGTCCGTTTCCTTGCGCTTCTGGCCTTTCTGGTGTGAAGGTTGATCCTCCTTTATGATGGCAATTATATCAGCGATGAGCTCAGACTTGAGTTCAGCCTTGAGGGTGGACAGGATTCTAGACATCCACTCAATCACCCAGTCCTTGAATTTATGAAATTCAGTGTCGCGTACACCAGACTTAGGTTGAGCCCTAGAAGCAGGTCTAGTTGGAGGCATAAGTGTAGACTGGGTGGATGAAGTAGATGGAGCACCTTTCTGTTGACGCGGTCTAAGTGTACGCGTAGATGCAGTCACAAAAACAGGCTTATCAGTCTAGACCACACGACGCGGTCTTCTTCCTCCATCAGAGGGCTTTGGTTGGATGGGTGGCTAGCCTCCGTCGGCTGTTCCACACCAATTTTTCCTACTCCGCCTAAAAATCAGCAGGTACAAATTTGTGCCCCTGCCGCATAAGTCCCAACAACTTGGAGACTTCCTCATCCTCAACTTCATCTACCCAGTGCTCACCGTTGACAGATACATCAAATTGCACAGTCAACTGATTAAAATAAGCAAACCAGATCAAGTCTCACTTCTCTTTATGATTACAGTCTTAAAATGTAGGGTGTACAGGACTAATGAGAAAGAAGTTAGAAATCAACATGCATCAGAAGTTACCTGGGGATTCGACTCAACTTCTAGTATTTCCTGAAGAAGCAAGTTTGCAGTTGCAGATTTGCTAGCTCCGGATTTCCTTGTAAGGCTACCTATAGAATGGTGGTTTGTTTGTCTGCTTCTGGAACCTTTCAAAGCAGAAGAGGGATGCATTCGAAAGCCATCAGTTAAAGTGCTAGAGGAAAAACATAACAGACCATCGTTTGCTGTTTCAGCCTCTTGCGTAAATCTGCCAATGGATCTTTAACCTCTTCAAACATCGGTGCATGACCAAAACAAGATAGTGTTCTCTCAAATCTTTCTCTTCCCCAAGGATACTCCACGAAGAATTGTTGGTCAATGAGCATCTCAACATATTCAGTAATGACTTTCAAGTGTTTTTGGTTGCACATCAGAACACCGTCAACAATTGCGATAACCATAAGAGGCAACCTCTTCCACTCTGTCAAATTCCGTATCGTGGAGCAATGGAAGAACTTCATCAACCATCACTTCTTTTCTTGAACCAAACATAGCAGGCAACATCGCGGGTGGTGATTGAGAGTCAGAATCGGTGTGTGCGAGAGGTTTGAGACCACATTCTAAATTTGTAATCCTACCGAATTCACGAAGACAGAACCGCAGGGGATGAGAGCAGAACAGAATCCACATCTCGTACTTCTTCTTCGTCACCAATTGCCGACACATGAGGGCGTGAATGAGTTTGGCGGAGTTGTTGCAAAGAAAAATAGGCAACCGGAACAATGTACCAAACTGAGAACCCAGAACCATCAGTAGTTCGTCCTGGCCCTTCCAAGCCAACGCAATGGACCCAATGGTAGCGGCATGCGAATAGATGTTCAATCGCGGACCTTCTAGATAGCATCCGCTACGAATTAGCCTCTCCGGAAGCCTATCGAAGTTCCCACAGGTGGACGCCCCCATATCTGCAGTAAAATAGGCTTAAACATGCACAGTTTGACAGTGTACATAAACTGATTATATGAATCGAACCCAGTTGCATGCCCAGGAGTCTAAACCCTAAAGGAATTCCGACTTATTTGGAAGAAAATACAGTACCTTCTCATCCAGCGGTTCCTCCACTAGTCGCTGCTCCTCCGAAACGAGTTCCAATTTCCTCCATTGTTCAATTCCTCGATATGCGGTTGCAATCCGAATTGTTATTTCGACGATTTGTGGCCAAATTTTTTCAGTTCTCTGAGAACGAACAAAGTTTTGTTCGTCTGAAAATTGGAAAGACAGGAGAAATGTATACAAACAGGTAATCGCGAATATATACATTTGTACGAAAAGTTTCGTATTGTCTCCATATAATTTTTTAATCATTTACGAAACTATAATGGCAGTTTCTTGAATACTAATTACTCGAAGGGTGTGATGGAAAAAAATTCTTTCTCTTACCTTCTTTTCAAATAAAAACTTGATATTACCTTCTTTTACTATTACAAACTTAAAAATTACCCACTCACCAAGTTTCTCAAAAAATTATGGGTGGGGATAGTAATTTTTTTTTTGGAGTTTAAAACTAACTATTGTTTGTTTTTGTATATATATTGCTATTTCACTTTTTTGTTAGTCAATATAATTTTTTTTCTTTTTAGCAAAGATTCTACCCGAAATCAGAAAACAATTGTCTAACGAACTTGCGAAATTGAGTGTGCATATTTTACTAATATATGATGGAGGATCAGAGGTAAGACACGAATAGCTAGGCGCTTGATGATTTGCTTTTGAATGTTTTTTCATCACTTTCGAATAAAGAGTTGTAGAGAAACATTAAAACTTGGTTTGAAACACTAAAAACAGAGTTGGTTTTGAAATGCAAGGAAAATTAAATACAGAGTTATAATTTACTCTTAATTTCAGAGTTTAGAGAAATTTAATACACACTCATGATGACAATAATATGATTACTAATTAAAAATCTTCATTTACTTTCTTACTCTTAATTATAAAATCATCATCATTATCATCTGTTAAGTAAAAGGCTCTTCTTCTTCCTTAAATCATCTTGAGGTTAAACTTTAGTTAATTTTCCATTAAATAGAGTAGTGACAAGTTGTCTCAGTTCTAATCCTTTTAACTTCACAAATGAGTTTAAATGTCCTTTAAGCGTATGAGGCAAAAGTTCCATAAGAATGTCGTTAACTCTCAATTTCTTTTTATACTAATCAATTTTGGCCATCCTTTCTTTGGGGAAACATTGGTTTGTTTCGTTATTCTGAAGACCATGTAAAAGTCCTATGTGTGTGAGCCAATTGTTCCTCTCTCTTTTATCCCATAGATTTGCCGAAAATCACAAAGATTGTCTCTGTGGAGTATGGACACAGAGATTTGTCGGTCTTAAAATCAATTTCAGGAGAAAGAGCGATAAAGAAACGATGAACATACCTTTTTGTCCATGAAATTGTTCGATGCTTTTCCGACAAGAATCTAAAGATTGTGAATCTCATTGTGTCTAATGGAACAAAAAAGCTACCACTCTAGCTAAGGCAGAGTTTTAATGCTTTCACATGATGAATTGGTTTTCTTTGAACCCTATACTTCAGTCCTCTCAATGCAATTCTTATTGACAACTATCAGAATGCTTTCAAAGTAGTGAACACATTTTGTCAATATTGCATGGACCGTAGTTTATTATCAGAACACGAAAGAGAGCAACATGAAACTTTAATAAAAGGACGATTAAACACCATTAAGAACTTTGGTAAAATTATGAACATGAAACAAAACTCAACCAAACACATTGAGCTTGACTAAAAAGAAGAAGCAAATCGTGTAGAGGATACACGATACGTAAAAGAGATCACGAAAAAAACAAAGAGAAAAAACGTTAGTAGAGAAAACTATAATAAAAGGAGAAGTAAATCGACAAAGCTTTGTCTAAATTAAGAACATGAAACTCAAAAATAGCTTTGTGATAATTACTGTTTTTCTCTAATTTGGAGCTTTAGCAAAACACACAATGTGTTGTTTCAAAGAAAATAAAAAAAAGGAGAGAACTACCACAAAAAGTAATCAGTCATTAGCTCTTAGAGGTCGGTGGAACCACATCCTGCAAACCAAGTATAAAAAGTTAATGTGGGAAAGCCCTGCTAGGAAAATGTCTTAGTCTAAAGAAAGTAAGACATGCACACAAAACTCACACTTTACCAAGAGAAAATTATAACTTACACATGGCCCAGGCTAAGTCCAACGGGTCGTAGGCCATTTCTGCGGTCAGGGTTCAAAAGGACAATAGTAAATATTAAATTTGAAGCATATGTGACGACACATCTGCATAACAATGTAGCTCGCCAAAGTCATATTCAATACAAGACTTAGTTTAGGATCACAAACAGAAGCAGTTAACGTGCGTAGAAGAACAATCAAGAACACAATTCTTAATAAGACTAACTCTCTTATTAACTTAAACTCAAAAATCCTTACAATGTATCAAGCCAGAACTCGGCTATATTTATAAGTAAAACGAATTCCTAATTCTACTAGGAAATCTCAAAACCCTATTAGATAACTCCTAAATAAAAGGTTAATTTCCTTTTCCATAATTCGGGTAGAATCTCAGCTTACTTATTCCCTAAACCTTTCAAGCTTATCCAACAATCACCCCCTTAAGCTTGAAACCATCACTCGAAAGATCTTGAACTCCAATAAGGCTTCTCATTTCTCTGAACTTGACTCTTCCTAATGCCTTAGTCAAAATGTCAGCTTTTTGTTCACTTCCGGAAACATGCTCGACCTCAATTAAACCTTTCTCAACACACTCTCTTATGAAGTGAAGTCTTGTATGAATGTGCTTGCTTCTACCGTGAAATATTAGGTTCTTTGTTAGAGCAATAGTCGATTTATTGTCTAGTCGAATCACAACCTTCGTGTTTACAGCATTAGTGATCTCGCCAAGTAGGTCTTGCAACCAAATGGCTTGTCTTGCTGTCTCGGATCCTGCCATAAACTCTGCTTTGCAAGATGACAAAGCAATAGTTTCCTGTTTCTGTGAGCACCAAGTTATTGGGCTTTCACCAAGATAAAACACCTGTCCAGTCGTACTTCTACCATCATCCGGATCCACGTTGTGACTGCTATCACTATATCCAACTAGTCTTGCTTCATTCGACGTCGAAAAACTGAAACTCAAACCGTAAGAGGTGGTACCCTTTAGGTACCTCAGACATTGCTTCAGCGCCACTCCATACGACTCTTTAGGCTCTTGCATGTACCTACTTAGTACTCCAACACAAAAGGACAAGTCCGGTCTTGTGTGTAATAAATACCTAAGGCATCCAATGATTTTCTGATAACTGGTGGCATCAATATTGGCCTCTTCTTGTGTCTTACAAAGCTTGATACCCGCTTCTATAGGAGCTTGTGTCGAGTTACAGTCTTTCATCCCAGCATCTTCTAAAATCTGCATCGCATACCGTTTTTGAGACAAGGTAACGAGGCCTTTGTCTTGATTCCACTCTATTCCAAGATAATATGTTAATCGTCCGAGGTCACTCATCTCAAACTTAGATGACATCTCTTTCTTATATTCTTCAATAATCTTCTTATTAGTTCCTGAAACAAACAAGTCATCAATATAGACTGCAACAATAAGAGAACATCCATCCATCTCCTTTGTAAACACGGAAGGATCCTTTAGGCACTTTCTAAACCCAAAACTCTTAAGAATTTGAGTTAGTTTTTCACTCCAAGCTCTAGGAGCTTGTCTTAGTCCATACAGGGCCTTCTTAAGCTAATAAACCTTGTTCTTTTGATCAAGAATTTTGAACCTCTCAGGCTGGGAAACGAAAACAGTTTCCTTTAGTTCACCATGAAGGAAAGCTGTTTTTACATCAAGATGATGTATTTTCTAGCCATTCGAGGCTGCAAGGTTTATGAGTAGACGTATTGTTTCTAACCTGGCCACTAGAGCAAAAACTTCATCAAAATCTATTCCAAATTTCTGCACATATCCCTTCGCAACTAGTCGAGCCTTGTACTTGTTTATAGTCCCGTCTGAGTTCTTTTTCAAGTTAAAAACCCACTTCAAGCCTATTGGCTTGGCGCCAGCTGGAAGTTCAACAAGCTCCCACGAATTTAACTTGGTAATAGAGGCTATTTCATCTTTGCAAGCGTCTAACCAGTCGTCCGAGTCTTTAGCTTCCTCAAAGCTTCTTGGTTCCTCGTTCATGCTGCAAGCATCTAACCATTCATCTTTGCAAGCGTCTAACCATTCACTGTTTTTCACAAAGACGAATCAACAATGTTGCATAGGCCTCAGCCGAATTTTTCAAGACTACGCCGTAGCGTCAGGAGAACATATCAGTTTTGACAAATCTGCTATAACTTTTGGCCAGCATGTGTACGACCACACACGTGAAAATGTGAAGAGGATACTGAAAATACCTAGCATTGGAGGAGGAGGTAAGTATCTAGGACTCCCGGAATAGTTTGGGCGCAAAAAGAAAGACATGTTCCAATTTGTGGTGGAGAAAGTTAATCATAAGATCCATTGTTGGCAAACAAGGTTCTTATCCACAACCGGTACAAAAACTCTTCTCAAAAGTGTTGATTTTGCGATGCCCATTTATGCAATGAATTGCTTCCAACTACCTGTGGAGATATGTTCCGAGTTGGATAGTCTAATGTCAAAATTTTGGTGGGGATCCACAACGGAACAGCGAAAGGTGTCTTGGATATCATGGAAGAGGCTATCGACCCCAAAAAAGTATGGCGGTTTGGGATTTCACAACCTAAGAAATTTTAATCAAGCATTGCTAGTTGGTCACGTGGAAGATTTTACAGCGACCTGACTCATTGGTGTTTCGAATGCTCCAAGCAAGATATTTCAAAAATGGCAATATGCTACATGCGCATAGTGGTACAAAACCATCATATGGATGGAGGTCTCTTCTTTACGGTTGTGAGCTTCTCCGGAAAGGTATCCAAGTTTGTATTGGTAATGGTCAGAGTACGCAGATTGGGGTCCACCCTTGGTTACCAACGAGTCCGCCACGACCACCAGTAGTGTTACCGCCAGTCAATAGTCACATCCCTGTGGAACTCTTAATTGACCCCACGACAAATCATTGGGATGATTCAAAGATTCAAAGCATTATTGCTCCTCAGGATCACTACCTCATACGGAAGGTGTTTCTTCCCTCCAATGGAGGCCACAATGTTGTGTGTTGGAGTCTAACTGGCGATGGTCATTACACGGTAAAGTGTGGTTTTTGACTTGCATCTTCTAATGATCAAAGAGATGATGAGTTGCCTCCGCCAATGCACAATGTGCCTGACATTGCCGAAGCTGTTTGAAAATTGGAGACAAGCCCGAAACTGAAACACTTTCTTTGGCATTTAGGATCACACACCTTAGAAGTAGCATCTGATCTATGCTATCGGCATATTAGTGTGACGAGATGGTGCCGCCGATGTTGTACACATGAGGAAACAGAGAACCGTATATTTTTCAGATGTCCTTACGCACTGGCAACATGGAGACACACGGGTCTACCCCTTGATATACTCTGTAACAGTGAAACATCGATGGAAGAGAAACTCCGCTTTGTTCTACTGAGCCACCAAAATTAGCAAACAACGATACTTCTCCGCCTATTGCCTATCTGGGTCTTGTGGCGGCTGTGGAAAGCAAGAAACACATTATGTTTCAACCGTGAGGACATACTAGAGGTAGTTACTGCCTAACGAACTTTTGAGGACACAAAAGAATGGATCGAATTTAGATCTGGAATGGTGGCGGGCACCAAAACAGTATGGGACCACAGGCAAGAGGCACCAAATATCACTCTCTGGACGAAACCACCATCGGAATAGGCGAAATGTAACTATTATGTTTCACATGATGTTGGCCCACATAACTCAGGCATCAGATGGTTACTAAGGAACGAACATGGTACGGTAATGCATTGTGGAATGGGACAATTTCAAGGACGACATAAGGTGGAAGAAGCAGAAGGCTCAGCCCTTATTTGGGCCATACAATGCTCATGGTCGTTGGGGTAGAAAAAAGTAGACTTTGAAGGAGACAATCAGATCTTAAGCAAGGAACTCAATGAGCATAGAAATAGTAAACGACTTCGACTTATGATGGATGAGATTAGAGCATGGGGAAAAAACTTTGAGGAGGTGAGGTTTAGTTACCGAAGCCGCAAAGCAAATCAGTGTGCGGATCATCTTGCTCGAAGAGCTTTACAAACATATCAAATATGGTCTATTTATGATGAATGTCCTGAATTTCTTAAACATTTTGTAATGTCTGATTATCAATAAAGGAAAATTTTGAAGTAATATATACACACACACACACACACTTAACTATGAATTTTCAATTGGTTCAATGAGTAAAAACTCGATACATCAACTTTAATAAATTTACCAACCTAATTTAATCGGACTTGATTATAAACAACTAAGACCTTCTGTAGCGAATATAGTCTTCAAATTGTTGACTTCTTTCTACAATAGTTGACTTGAGGTAAATCACACATCGGTGAAATTCATTTTGATTAAGCTTGAACTGTACCTCTCGTTCTCGTATGGATCACAATTGGGTCTACACCTCCTGGCACAACCTCAAGTCTTCTAGACTTCAAATCTTTGGGTAAGTAAAAAATTACGTTAAACTTATTGAAACCACCTTCGTAGGAATCTTTATTACTTTAGCCGAACCCTGTTTTATATTTTCTCTTATGAAATGTACATTCACAATAAAATAGTTAGAACACTAGTGTATTAGTATTTTATTGACTTTTTTATCACTGTTTTATCCGAAGAAAAAATGTGTTTTGATATAGCATTTAGTTGTTTTTAGAGTCGTTTTTGTTTTTTGTTTTCTTTTCAGGTTATAGGTGTTACGTGCGAAAAAGAACGCGTTTGGAAATCATTTGAGAAGTTTTAAAGTGTGCACGTTGAAGATTCCACGATTCTGGACAGAATGAGAGGGATCTTCCGATCCTTGTCATTAGAGCAACCGATCCTTAGCATTTCTCTTAAAGCCTAAATTAGCTTGATCACCTAGTTTTTTATATTAGGATATTTCACGCACTGAAAGTGTTTGATGGAATTCTTGAATGAATGTTAAGTGAGCAACTTGTCTTAGACCAACAGAAGATGATGTTTAAGCTATTTGTGAACAAATCAATCCAATTAGAATGCATGTTAGGATCTGAAATTCAACGAAAGTTAGTCTCTAAAATCCTTAAACATAGAGAACTAGTGTTATGAAATTAGGTTAGTTTTAATTTTTTGAATTGAGTTCTAGATGGTTCTTAACCATTTCCCCAACAAAAAAATCTCCAATATGATGAAATAGATTCCCTGAGAATACATTGTACCCAGCGTATTTCTCTATTACATGCAAACCAATCCGTTTTGTCTTCTTTTTGCCTGTTTTTTTATTTTTATTTTAGCATATCTTTTCCAAATTCTTCTTCTTCATCTTAGCGTGCATTTGATCTATAGTTCTTCGTGTAATCTTTGGTCCTTGTTGATTCAATCCCGAACCACTACAACGTCCATATCTGTTCGCTTCCAGTTGTTTATTCGGGTGAAAACCTAAGTTATCAAACGCTCGTGGTTTCTCATTGTTCTTCGACAAATTGATGGAATTCTATGTATCACTCCACATACCAACTATCCTTTGTTTGAAACAAAATTCTCCAAGCAACCCTTTGAGCCTTTGAGCTACATTGCTCCCTTTACAACTTCGGCAAGCTCAATGTATGTCTTTGTAGTTAACAGTGACACCATATGTTGTATACTTGATTTCAAACTTACGACATTTTCTTCCACTATGAAACATACACATTTTTTATCACGACGATCTTGCTCTGAGTCTTCAAAATTAATCGAAAATACTTATACAAATGAAAGGCTTGAATTACTTTCATATATATTATTCATTACATGTTGGTTTGTGCTATGCATGGGCATGGATTGACTTCGAAAACTCAATTTATATATTTGTGAAGATTTGTCTCTATGACCCATTATATGATTTGTTTTAAAGAACATATCTCTATGACCCATTATATGATTTATTTTAAAGAACAGACTTGTTCCTCTTTTTCAATGATATTGTTTAAAAGCGGATTTCGTATAGACAAAAGTATTTAATTATGAAATTCATGTAAAGGTTACATAAGTTTAAATTTAAAATAGTATATGTTTTTTGTCAGAAAAATAGTATATGTTTTAACTTCACTTAAATGATCATTAAATGTTATACATATTCATTATAAGTAATCATGTGTTAGTCTGTACTTTACATGAGAATAATTGAATTTCGTAAATTTTAATCTAATCTTTATTTTCACATCATTAGTTGTCTTTATTTACCGTTATTTTTTTTCTCTATGTATATATAATCTAAAAAGAGAAATAAGTTTTTTATGTTCAAGAACCGGAATGAAATCATGGAACTGAAACAAGAACAAAATCAAAATATAATTAGTTCCAATGAGGATCCTAAATTCATGAACCGAAAGAGCCAAAAAAAATTCGGTTTGATTCCAAACCTATTACCTCACTTCCCACACATATATGAAATTTTTTTAATTTGTTTCCTGATTTGGTTCCTTGAAAAAAACTGGGATCCTTTGGAATTAATAGAACCGAAATCGAACCGGCAACCAAAATTTAGAACCATAGTCAAAACTGAACTGTTTGTGATTGTTCTAATAAGGATCCAAAATTTCAAAACCAAACCGAGTAACTGATTGATATCATATAAAGAACCAAAATCGAACTAGCATCCAATATTTAGAACCAAAGCCGAAATTGAACTGATTTATGATTGGTTCTAATAAGGATCCAAAATCTCATAACTGAACTGAGTAACCGATTGACATCATTGAGATTATGATTTATATTAAAATTTAAAATCGTATGATTTCATTGTTATTAACAAATAGAAGTTATCATTTCTATTATAATTTCTGTTATAATTTCTATTATAGCTCCACTACAGGAAAACAGTCAATTTGAGACTACATATTGCGACTACAAATTCAATCACAAAATTTAAAGACATAAAATTTCCAACAACACATATTAGACCATCTCCATTGGAGAACTTTTGGAGGGTTCTTAGCTCCCAAAACGCGGGCCCCACGTAAGAGTTGGCTCTTAAAATTACTAAATAAGAGCCAACTCTTACATTGTTTACGCGGGCCCCACAACACGTGGCGGCCCGCGATTGGTCAGAATTTAATTTTTTTTTTTTTTAGAAAAAATCTGACAAAAAAAAAAATTTTAAGAACCTTTAGCAAGGTTCTCCAATGGAGATGCCCTAAGTGCAATTAATTAACGACTACGTTTATTATAGACGTAAAATAGTCGCAAATTTCCAACAACACATATAAGTAGGAAAATCGGCGCAAATTTGCGACAATTATTCGACTAAATCGCGACTATGTTTAAATAGTCACAAATCAGTCGCATATATGCGACTGTTTAGAGACTATATAAGGAAGTTACTTTTAAGTTGCAAAATGGTCGGATAGTATGTAGGTAAAACACGTTAAAAATGTTGTGGAAGGTAGGTGTATCAAATATTAGCAACGATTTATTTTAGTAAGAATATAGTCGTAACATGGTCACAAAGTAGTCGCATAGTTGCGACGTCTATTTCGTAGTCGCAAAACCATAACCAATAATTTACTTATAAATACTCCACCAAGTCGTTCCATTTGTGTCGAACACCATAACTCCTCCTTACTATAATCTTCCCCTCTCTCTCGCTGCTAAAAAAAATTGATTAAGAAAAAAATATGGAATTCTTCTCGTTATTTGATGTATAATCGGATTGATCCAGACACAAAAAATATCTCGAGTGAGTTTGTGGCAGGAGTAGATCAGTTCATGAATTTTGCAAGTAGCCAGTCAATCGTCCAAAGCAGTGGAGGTAAGTTCTACTGTTCGTGTATAAAATGTCAAAATTCAAAACTTTTGTCGGGGTCAACAATTTTGAAGCATTTGTATAGTAGAGGTTTTATGCCACAATACTATGTTTGGTATGAGCACGGTGAAGATTATAACGTGACCGGAGAAGGAATGAGTAGTAGTCATGGTTATGTAGATTATTCTAGTGGTAGTCAACCAATAGAATTTAGTGGGGGAAATAACTATGAAGAGATGGTGAATGATGCATTTCGTGGTCCCACAACATTTGATGATNGAGATGGTGAATGATGCATTTCGTGGTCCCACAACATTTGATGATTATCATCATGAAAATGAAAGTGGTCATCATGTTCATGATGAACCTACCCATGAGGCAAAACAGTTTTACGACATGTTATATGCTGCAAACACTCCACTTTATGATGGTTGTCATGAAGGTCATTCACAGT
>OVAN01005096.1:0-24240 GCA_900406275.1 Anastatica hierochuntica | reverse complement strand
TATATATATATATATATATATCTTGTTCAATCAATACAAAATTTTCTGGAACATCAGAATTTTACAGGAGGTTCATCAGTGTTTTCTCCATGATTTTCTAACTTTTGACTTGTTTTCTCTGTAATGAAATCAAGTTCGATTTTAATGAAAAATGTCTGCCTTCTTTTCAGACAATAAAGGAAGCTCTTATTAGTGCTCCAATTGTGTTTCCACCAGATTTAAAATTGTCTTTCGAGGTGATGTGTCAAGCTAGTGACTATGCAGTGGGAGCAATGTTGGGTCAGAGAAAGGATAAGAAGCTTCATGTGGTTTACTATGCTTGAAGGACACTTGATGATGCTTTGATCAAGTATCCTATTACTGAGAAGGAGTTGTTGGCTGCTGTTAATGCATTTAAAAAGTTTAGGCAATATCTATTGGATTCCAAAGTCATTTTCCACATTGATTATGCAGCTGTGAGGTGATTTTGTTGTTGCAGGAATTCAATTTAGAGATTCGGGATAAGAGAGGGATCAAGAATGGTGTAGCAGATCACTTATATCAGTTACGAATGGAAGCTAAGACCCCACTTGATGATAGCCTTCCTGAGGAAAATGTCTATATGGTTACCTTGCTGGAAGATGAATACTTCGATTAAGTTGATTTTTTTTGCCATTAGATAGATTCATGACGAGATTCCATGGTTCACAGACTTTGCAAATTAGTTGAGTGCTGATGTAGAACCACCTAATTTCGCAGGGTATACAATGAAGAAGTTTCTAAGAGATGCAAAGTATTAATTTTGGGAGATCCTTTCCTCTACAAAAGATGCCATGGTGGTTTGTTTCCAGGTGCATCCCAGACTCTGAAGTGAAAGGTATTCTCTATCATTGCCATGGTTCAGTGTACGCGTGACATTTTGCTACCTTCAATATGGTCTTGAAGGTTTTCCTGGTCGGGTTTTGTTGGCCTCAACTTTTTAAAGACGCCCAAGAGTTTGTTTCGAAGTGTGATGCTTGCCAGAGGAAAGGCAACATTAGCAAGAGAAACGAGATGCCTCATAATTTCATCTCGGAAGTCAAGGTGTTTGATGTGTGAGGTATTGATTTTATGGGACTACTTCCATCTTCCTATGGAAATCAATACATCGTGGTTGTTGTGGATTATGTTTCTAAGTGGGCTGAGGCGCTGGCCATTCCTACTATGACACTAAGGTGGTCTTGAAGATGCTTAAGTCATTGATCTTCCCGATGTTTGGAGCGTTCAGAGTGGTCATCAGTGACGGAGGATCCCATTTCATTAACAAGCTATTCGAGAATATGTTGAAGAAGCATGAAGTTAGACAAAGGGTAATAACGCCTTATCATCCTCAGACGAGTGGACATGTGGAGATTTCCAACATGGAGATTAAGGGAATCCTGGAGAAGAGTGTTAAAAAGACACAGAAAGATTGGGCTACAAAGCTTAACGAAGAATTATGGGCAAACCACACTACATACATGACTCCCTTATGCACAACATCATATCATTTTTCTATGAGAAATCTTGTCATTTACCTGTCAAATTGGAGTATAACGGTTTCTGGGCTACAAAGGTGATGAATTTTGACATCCAAATTGCAGCTGAAAAGCAGATGATTCTGATCAACAAAGTGGATAAGATGTGCCTGAATGCTTATGAGAACATGGGGATATACAAGGAGAGGACAAAGGCATCCACGACAAACGAATAATTCCATGCAATTTTGCTGCATGAGATCATGTACTTATTTAATTCTCATATGAAATTATTTCCAGAAAAGCTCAAGTCACGGTGGTCGGAACCATTTACCATTGCTAAGGTACCACTATACATAGTTTTTGTTCTTAAAGAGAACGGTAGGCAATTCACTATGAATGGGTAGAGATTGAAGTCATATTTCGTAGATGCAACACCCGATAAAGGAATTTACATTACTTTGATGGATCCATTTGTCGCCTCATCGCGCTAAAGTCATGCTCATGACTATAAAGAAGCGCTGAGTGGGAGACAACCCACCAATTAATTGGTTTTCTTTTTATTTATGATTTTTAGTGTTTTTCATTTTTTTAAAGTTCTGTATGGTTTCAGATATTTGGACACAACATGACAAGGATGTGCCCAGATTGATCTTTCAATGCTCAACTACACGATGTGTAAATTTTTCCAGAAGGACAAGAATCGATTGATCCATGTCCATGAATCGGTTGATCCATTTCTCGAATACACATTTTAATAAGTCAGACACGGGAATCTCTGATCAAATAAATTTGAAGGATGGTGGGAAGGAGCCAACCATACATAAGGATATAAACATGAGCACAAGCTCAAACAGAGGTTAAAGAAGACAGACACCGAGAACCCGGTGAATCGTCCTGCACTCAGGTGTGGGACAAGTTTGACAATGAGTTCCTAGCAAAGCTACATCAAATTGAGTTCTCTTTGATTTCCATAGTTAATAGCGAGGTTCTCAAGTAACTAGGGATCAAGGAAGATGTCCATGGTCTTTTTCAAAGACTGGGTATGGGAGACATGCTGGGGCTTCATGATAGCTCATGTTTTCACCCGAGAAAACATTGCAAGCGCACATAATGTACGATGTAGTGGTTCAGGATCAATCCACAGAGAGCATAGGTAGCACAAAGAATTTCAGATCAAACAACGGGCTAAGGCGAAATGATGTTTTGTAAGAGATGAAATACTAGAAATTAAGAGGCAAAGAAAGCAAGCAAACGACTAAGGGTTGTAAATCAATCAAAGAAGAGTTGGGCATTGAATAATTTCAGGAAAACATCTCATTGTTGATTCGAATTATTGAATAGGGAACATGTTTTAAACCGTCTTGAACTCAAACACAATTGTAGAATTGATCTACTTCCGTAGTATCAATTCCCTATGTATTAGAAACCTCAAGAATAACTTTCGTTGACTCTCGAATTCTAATCATGCATTCTAAACAAGTTTGATAGGTTCACAATTCACTTAAACATCAACTTCCATTGGCTTAAGATAAATTGCTCATTTATGATTCTTTTAGGCATTTAATCGAACAATTTCCAGGCGTTAAACAATCTAACATCATAAACTAAGTGATCAAGTTAATTTCATGCATTACGCACAATCCTAGATAAAGATCCAATTGATTAAATCCCTAATCATACAATTCTATGTCTTCATGAATCCCCCCTATGTGAGAACTTTAAACCCAACAAGCAAACTACTCACTCATAATCAGAGAAACAACAAAAATCAAATAAAAAGAGACATCATTGTATTAATCAAAAAATAAAGAGTAAGGTTCAGAATTCTTATCGGATTCAGATTACGGAAGATGATTCTTCTCCTTAGGTTAAAAATCTCTTTCTTTCTCTCAAAACTCATAAAAAAAACATAATGAAATAGGAAACACTAGTTCAGGTTTTAGTTATGAAATCCGGTTCACGATAAGTTCGGTCTGGTTCTTCGTAAAATCGGTTTGCGAAAACGGGAAAGGGATCGATCTATCTTGAGACAAGGATCGATCCTTGTCTTACTGATTGGATATTTCAGCTCTTCACGAATACTTCCTTTGATACTTGAAATCCATCCAAAATGCGATCTTTCCACAAATCCAAGCTCAATTCCTATAAAAACACTAAAGAATACAAATTCGCTCCACAGGGATATAAATACATACTAAAAATCATAATTTTCGAGTAAAAACATAATAAAAACCCCTAAAATACTAACACATCACTTCACGAGTAATTATAATCCGACCTAGGCAAAGAGTTTCTGTCCTCTACGCGACTCATCTACTAACCCAAACAATCCGTTTGCAAGCCAAGGGACATTCTCATTCATTTTCCAGGGGCAGTTCCGCTATATGTCTTTAACTACTGTGTGCGTTATCTTTGGATTCACAGCGGGCCTATGATAACACTATTATTTTACCATTTTAGTTGGATTTTTACTTATTTATTTGAAGGTTTTAACGCTTTTTCGAGCTTTAGAGGTAATTTTCTCTTATTTATGATTTTAGGGACTAATATGGTTAAATCATCAAAAATAATGGAGAAACGTGTTACTTTAATTTCATTTATATTACCAAGAAAGTTTCATTGACAGATTAAGAAGACAGAAGCTCAAACACTTGAGTTTTGCATTTTACCAATCTAGACAGATTCTCAGCATCAGAAAGATCGTCTTGAATGAAAGTCTTCCCTTTATTTTATTGAGCTATAATTTGGTCAGAGGTTGTCATTTTGAGACAACTTTCAAATTCAAGTGGTTTGAAGTCATTTGGAGTTGTGACCGAGATGTTATAGCCATTTAAGCGAAGACATGTCTGTCTGTCTGTCTCGGAAATGAAGCAAGTGGAACAAGATTGAAGTTGTGACCGGGTGATGTATTTTTCACCACTGGATGAGTGCCAATTTTTGGCACACTCCGATCACAAAGGCATTTCGTGGTCAGATATAGATTTTGCCTCATATCTTTCGGCTCGCTAACCGATGTTGATTATGCAAGAACTGACATAACCAAAGATGACCTAAGAAGCCCTAACATTATAAATAACTATTTTTGGCCTTTAGAAAAGAGAGAGCCAAAAATTTTTAAAGAGAGTTACAGAGCCGTCAAAAGCTTCTAGAGATCTTTTCATTGTTCTTCAAGTTTCCAAGTGTTATTTGGAGAGATACATTTCATACTTTTTCATAGAGAAGATTTCTTTGCTCTTGATATATTCTATGATGTTTTTCTCATTGATTGCTTGCTGTTTTTAGTGCTTCATGCCTGAGTAGTTCATTAGTTAGGTTTTTAGGTTTCTTAAAGAGATCATGTTATCATAAGATGCTAGTATATCATTAAGGATTCATATAGTCTTTGTCTCGGTTGATCTTTATGCATGGTTACCCTACAGCGCATCTAATAGTCTGTCCATAGGTAGATTTTCATTCCAAAAACTTGTTAAATCACCTGAACTAAATCTTTGACAATCTGAGTTTCAAGGAGGCTTCAAAAGTAGATCGCCTTGGCTCTGTGAATTTATCGAAACATGTTTCCATATAATGCATATTTATTTATTATAAGGTCGTACGAAAGTTTATGTGCTTGATACTTAAGCATAGAATCCCGAAACTCAAAGTGGAGAGGATCTAAATTAGCGTTTTCCAGTTCTAGACGTTGCTTAATTCTAATCTCTAAGCAAATTGGTTTCTTCTATGATGCATCATTCTCTGCGAATGTCCTATGTGCTTAACGCTTTTTCCTATTGATTTACATCATTTTATTTATTTTAAGTTCCTATCTTTTACTTTTAAACTCACCAAACAACCTTTCTATTTTCTATTTTAGCTCAAATTGATTATGAAATTCATAGTGTAAGATCGGAGTCTCATGGGATCGATAACCTGAAGTACTGCAATTACGCTGCTCACTTACAACACTAGTGTCTTTGGGTGAAACTTGACGCACTATCAAGCTTTCTGGTGCCATCACCGGGGACTTGATTTATTACCTATGAGTTTTAACATATTGATTTTAGTTTAGACTGTTTTTATTTTCAGTTTTTACTTCTTTTTCGTTTTTCTTTTCAGGTTTTATGCAAAGGAAATCTTCGAAGACCCATCTACAACCAGTCCTCTCATTGAAATCATTGAACGTACTTTAAGGAGACAAAAGAGAGAAAGATTAGCTACTATGGAAAATCCGAACCAAAATTCTCTTCACGGACAACCACATCTTGTGGACAATCAAACCGTTCAAATTGAACAAGGAGACGTAGCTGCTGGCCATGGACTTCCCATCGCCCCTGATACCCTTCTTCTACCTCATGCCGACTTACCTTCTATTTTAGGACTTCAAGAAGTCCAAGGAAACCCACAAGGACCACTTGGTGCTGCCCCCGTTCCACAAAACCAACCCAAAAGAGGAAATGCACCTGTTTGAGTGGATAACCAACAACAAATTCCAGCTGGAAATTCAGTTGGATTACAACAATTCCCACAACTACTTCAAGCCTTGATTAGCCAAGGTTTACCTCAGAATCATCCCCCTCAAGGACGAGCTCATCAAAATCAGCCTCGCTATCCTCAAACTATTGGGAATTTCAATTCTTCTGATGCATTCTTCTTGGATAGGAATCCAATTCGTCCTCCTCAACCTCAAAGGAATGATTTTTGAGATTAAACCTCAGATCATAACCTTGGAGAAGCAAAATAAATTTCATGGACTGTCCACATAACATCCTTTTGACCATATCGACACATTTGAAGAGATTTGTAGTACTACACGTACAAATGGAGTTCCACCGGACTACTTTAAGTGTAAACTCTTTACATTCTCATTGCATGATAAAGCTCTTAGATGGATGAAGTCGCTGCCACCACAATCCATCACCACTTGAGACGAATAAAAAGGTGCATTTCTGAACCAATTCTACACTAAGCAGAGATCGAGCTCCACTCAAAGAAAAATCTCAAGCTTTCAACAAGGACCTACTGAATCCATCTATGAAGCATTAGAAAGATTCAAGGAGTACACAAGAGACTACCCAGACCATGGCTTCTCTGAAAGGAATCTATGGAACATCTTCTACAATGGTATCGACCATAAGTACAAGTTTTCTCTAGCCACGACTAGCAATAGAAGCTTTATGACCAAATCTGTGCCTAAAGCCAAGCTTTTAATCGAGAACCTAGCTTCTAGTGACGTCAATAGTGGTCCTATCTGTTATGAATGTTTTTGGGGAATTCTTTGATGGCACTATGGAAGCAAGAAGACAATATATAAGCGTAAAGATGAATGATTTTGGGTAACAAGATCTAAGCAAAAGAGGCCGGAAAATGTTTATTTTCCAAGAATCGAATTAAAATATGGTGAAAGAACAAGTGTATTAGCCTTTTTGTCTAAGGTTTTTCGGATGATCTCGATAATCCCCTAAGCATCATATTTATACATGAAAACTCGTGGTTATCCCTTTAGGATCAAGAGATATCACAATTATCTACATATATACATTATTATCTCTTTATTAAATAAAAGAAGATTAGTATCGGATGAGAGTTGACTAGCCTTCCGGATTCCTACATCCTTGTGATGCCTGGCTTCATGCTTTTTGGCATTCCCCTGCGTTACGGCTAAATTGTCATACTCTATCCAAGCTAAGGGAAATCCCCAAGGCTCAAATTACTCCCAATAGTTTGTCCCCTTATTGCGCAGGTTCGATCCTAAGCTGGGGAATAACATATCTCCCTGGTTGCTTAGGCAAGAAGCCTTAGACCGCTTGGTTACTCGAGGATGTATAAGTATTCCGCCTCAAACCCTTTTAGCATCTGCTTTCTTGTAGCCGGAACGCCGCTGAGGCTGGACAAGATTATCGCCAGATGTTCCCGCTGCCTCTTGGCTCCTTGCTTTTGCTTCAGGACTTTTGAATTTCAAATTCATGTTTTAATAGAGAGAATCTTAGGAACTGTTGCTTGTTGAATGGAGATCTCGGCCATTGGTTGAGGTTACGTTTAGGATCTTGAAGAGAAAAAGGGAAAAATTGCTCCGAGATCCGCACCACCAAATCATTACGCGTGTGGACTCGATTTTCTCATTCCTTCTTCAATACTTTAATTTCTTTTCTTCTTCATTCTTGCCTTTTCTCTTCATTTTCTTTCCTCTTCTTACGAAAAACTTCTTCCTTTTGAAATCCACATTCAAGCCTTATCCCATCAACGATCCCAGGTTAAAATCTCTCGCTTCTTCTTCTTTTTATTTCTTCTAGATTTGGACCCATAGGGTACTTCCACTAATGCCAAAGGATCTTAAGAGGACAGGAGATCCACAATGTCACCCCAAGACCTCTTCGTTCCGCCCTTCTAAAGGGGACCCTTTCTATTCCACTGAATCCAAGCATTTTGAAGCTTGGAGATAGCAGTATTCTCTTAGGAAGAGGCAAAACTGAGGGTGCCCAAGAAGGATGAGAAGGCTCCTGAATGCTCCAGAGACGAAATCGCGACGTATGAAGGCTATTTCGAGGCTGGAATCATGGGTAAGATACCAGCCCTGGTGATGAAAGTCTCGACGCACTTCGGCATCTCCCCCTCTTAGCTGAACCCGTTTACTTGGAGGATCCTTACTGCCATCCATGTCCTTAATGAGTTTCGAGAGCTGAACCTGGGCATTGACGAACTTCTTTACACGTATTATTTCTCTCTCATTTCTCTTATTGAAGGCAAATACTATTTATACTTTAGGGCAATCGCTCCTATAGTTAAGGAGCTGGATAAGAGTGAGAGAAAGGGGGTTGCCTTCACCAAAAAGTGGGCGCAGAGATTTGCTTTTATGAAAGTAAGATTGACGCCTGGCTTTTCTACCCTTTGGGAATTTACTGGTAGGTTTAGGATGATCTTCCTGTTTCGTGACTTCTGACCCAAATGCTGACTTTGCTGTCTTATGCCTTTTGCATTGGTGTCGACGAAGAAAGCATGGGAAGGCAAGGAAGGAGTGGAAGAGCTTTGGAGATCCCAACTGAAGAAAGGAGAATCTCGTTCCTACTTAGTGAAGAGGTGTTGAGGCAGAGAAGCATCAAAGGTTATTTTTTTTACTTGCTGCCTTTAGAGTCGTGTTAAATCTTCTGTTTTCCTAATACCTTATTGTTTTGTAGGAGATGGCCTGCTACTAGCTCAAGGGGGATACAGACTCCTAGAATTTGGTGGAGGAGTTCGAGAATTACAAGGTAGTGGTGACGGTGGAGGCGGAAGAACAAGGCCTCCCAGCTCCCTCTTTCGAGGATGAACCCGAAATTCCTCCTCCAAGGACAACGTAACCCCCATGGACTCCCACGCCAATGTGGAGAAGTCACCTTCCCCAGATCCTTCTGTCGCCTAGCCTTCTGCCCAAACATCAAGAACCAAGTTGATCTCCCCCTTAAGGGTTTTAACTCTTTCTTTGTGTCGATGATCTGCCCCTGTGTGGGCCAATTTCTAACCTTTGTGGGCTTTGTTAAGACTTTTTATGTCCCTTTGAGGCCTTAGCTTTTTTATGTGCCCTTCGGGGCTTAAAACCCGGTACTTTGGCTCCTTGTGATCTTTTCTATGAATGCTTTTATGTCTCTTTAGTCTTCTTTTTACGATATGCTAGGACAAGCCACTTGTTAGGATTTCAAGATAACATTTTCCTTTGCATCTGGCATCTTTCCTTGGCCAAGATCGTCTGGTCTTTGGCTTTGAGCCTCTGACTTTTGCCCCTCAAGAACAGTCGTTTAGCCTTTTGGTTTTGCAAATCTTCTGCCTTTCGGCGTCTTGATTGCAGTTGCTCGGCCTCTGGCTCTAGGCCTCTGGCTTCTTGCTTTATTCTCAAATGATTTCAAGTTTTGGGGTTGGACTATACCCATTTCCCCTCCATTTTTTTTGACCCTACTCCTTGTCCTTGGACAATACTTGAGGTTTTGTTTGCATTCTGCCCCCACTTAGGTGGCCAATATCACAGATTTTTTGCGTTCTGCTTCCTGCAGTGAAGCCTCTATCAGTCTTATTGATTTTGCAGGCACAAATATTCCTTGTAAAGAGATATGCTGCCAGACTTTTCTGCTTCCTGCGTCTGGGTAAACAGTTTAAATGATACTCCATGCTCAGGTCATAGCGCTCTTGCTTTTATTATGACCTGGTAAGCTAGGGTAAGCAATTTTGCTTCCTGCTCAGCACTCGGCGCTTTGGTGGGCCACTCTCTGGTAAGCAGGAGTAAGCAGTGTTTACTCTTGCTTTTGTTTGGGTGTTGTTTCCTGTTTTTAAGCAGAGTTATAAGCTTTTCGCTTTATTTTCGTAAGGGTGTTTTGCTTATACTTCTTTTGCAGTGAAAAATAGCCATTCAGCTTTTTGCCCTTTTCTTTTATTGATTTCCTTTGTAAGAAAAAAATATTGTATTGATAAAAATTCGTCCATAGACGCATCAGGATTACAATTGAAAAGATGTAAAAGAAATTAAAAATTCAAGGCCAGAAGACGTATCTGATTTTCGGTCGTCTGGGTCAGAAGCACTCTTTTAGAAGAAGTAAGATTTTAGGTGTAACGCGTTCGAGCTGTTGGACTGTACTTTTTCGTGCCTATCTTGTAAATTGTATGCTCCTGACCCTTTCAGTTCTATGATCTAGTATGGCCCTTCCTAGCCAGGCACGAGTTTGCCTGCATAGTTTTGTCCCTGGTATTATCGAAAACTTGGCGTAATACCTGTTACGGGTGATTTTGGTCGTTCTTTGTAAGTACTATGAAAGCTGGAGGTCAATGAATGTATAGCGTGTGTAATTTGAAGATATCTTAAGCTCAAAGATCAATAATGGCGAAAGGTCTAGTGTTATATTGATTTCTTTAGCCTAGGGTTTCGTGTGTCCATGTTTTGCCCTTAAGCTTTATATTTATACATGGAGTTCATGAT
The DNA here is from genome assembly GCA_900406275.1 of Anastatica hierochuntica. Classification (NCBI taxonomy): domain Eukaryota; kingdom Viridiplantae; phylum Streptophyta; class Magnoliopsida; order Brassicales; family Brassicaceae; genus Anastatica; species Anastatica hierochuntica. Next base: position 13,845 of record OVAN01005096.1, on the reverse strand, counting down.
TATCCCTCCAAGAATTGGATATATCATGATTATCTGTAAAATATATGCATCTTTATCTACAGAATACACATCATTATCTGCTAATTTAAATGGTAAAAACAAGTAACAATTGGCGATCGACTGGCTTTCGGCTTCCGGCTATGCAGGGTCGTCTGACTGCCGACTTCCGGTTATGCAACATCGTTTGACTTCCTGCTTCTCGGCATTCTCCTGCTTTGAGGTCTTACTGTTGTACTCCATCTAAGCCTGGGGGAATTCCCATGGCCTAAATTACACCCAACAGTTTGCCCCTTATTGCGCATGTTCGATCCGAAGCTGTGCAATAACATGTCTTCCATGTGGCTTAGGTAGGAAGCCATTAGTTGCTCGGCCTTTTTAGCTGTGACTTGCGCCGCCTCTATTTTCTATAAGAGTATGCTTGCTTTTAGTTTGAATTCCATCAGATAATGGGCGCCATTGCAGCGGGAGGTTGCGTCTGGCTCTTGACGTCCGGCCTCAGGGCTTTGAATTTCAAATTTCATGAGTCGTTAGCACTTTTCAAGGATTGTTGTTTTGTTGAAAGATCTCAGCCATTGACTTCGTGAGGATCAGAGGAAGAGATTATAGCCGTTGATGAAGATTTGCAAAGATTTGAGAAGAAACAATATAGTCGTTACTTCCGCGAGATGTGCGCCAATGATTGGACGCGTGCAGCTGATTTCAATTTCTTCTCTTTCCTTTAAAACCTTTTCTTTCTTTTCTCTCTTGCATTTTAACTTCATCTTCTTCCTTTTTCTATTAAACTCTTTGCTTCCGGAATCCTTATCGAGCTTTCCATCCACGATTTAAAGTTAGATCTTCTTCTTCCTTCTTCTTTTTGCTTCTTTTAGGATAGATTCAAGAGAACAACTCTTAGGGTTTTGAATTAGTCTTAGCTTTTAAGCTTTCTTGCCCCAATCGAGCTTTAGATCCAAGATCAAAACCTTTCTAAGCTCAGAATGACCAGTTCTGGTGATGAGTTTTCTCTGGTAGCTTCGTCTTCCGTCGGTGCTCGTGTTCAAAAGAGGCACCTGATTAGGACTAGTCCCTTTACTGAGGCCGAAGGATCTTTCGAGGACACGAAGATCCTCGAAGCCAATCCTCAACCTTTGCGATCTGCTGCGGGTCAAGAGCTTTTGAAGGTCGACCCTCTTTCTAATGTGAGCTCTGAGATCTTGGAAGAGTGGCGGCAGCAGTATTCCATCGGAGAAAGTGTCTGTTTGAGGGTGCCTGGGAAGGACGAGTGGGCTTCTGAATGCCCATAAGATGAGATAGCCATGTATGAAGGCTATTTCAAGGCCAGAGTCAGGGGTACGATACCGACCCTAGTGAGGAAAGTCTTGGAAAACTTCAACATCTGTCCTTCTCATCTAAACCCACCTTCTTGGAGGATCCTTACCGCCATCCAAGTGCTCAACGAGTTCCATGGGCTGGATCTTGGCATTAACAAGCTTCTATACTCTTATTATTTCACCCATGTTCTTCCGGGTGAAGGCAGATATTATTACCGCCCTCGAGTTGGTGCTTCTTTGGTGTTGGAACTGGAAAAGGAGGAGAGGAAGGGGGCGACTTTCACCAAGCATTGGGCTCAAAATTTTGTTTTTATGAGAGTCAGGACGTCTTCTGGATTCTCTACTCGTTGGAAATTCACCGGTAGGTTTAGGATGCTTTTCTTTTTACTTCTTCTAGCTTTGTCACTAACCTTCTTAGCCTTTTGTTTTTGCAGAAGTGTCTACAGAGAAATCAGAGGAAGGCAAGGAGAAAGCGGAGGAAGCTTTAGAGATCTCTGCTGAAGAAAGGAGCATCCCGTTTTTGCTAAGTGAGGAAGCGTTGAGCCAAAGCAGCATCAGGGGTTTGTCCACTGTCTTTTGCTTCTGTTTTCTATCTCGCTTTCGACAAACTTCTTGGCTGACCTTTTGCCGTTTTGTAGGGAATATATCAGGATCTGGGTTTAAAGCATTGGAGGACTTTAAAAAGGCTCAGGCGGCGAGGAAGGCAAAGTTGGCGTCTAGGAGAAAGGCTACGAAGGTGGTGGAGATCTCGAAGTCTCTCTCAGCTGGGTCCAAATGAAAGGGGACTCAGAAGGCCACTTCCTCTAGCAAAAAGCAGAAGGGTCTTCCTGCCAAGCAGTCCTCCTCCTCTGTCCACGATCTTGATGGTGCTCTGGATCACCTACAGAGCTCCGTCTTCCCTGTGCTTCCTTCCAGCCCTCCCAGTTATGACAACTTGGGCATTTTTCACCAAGTCCAGAAGGGGATAATCAAGGTAACTAGTTTGCCCTTGGTTTTCGGCTGGCCTTTGATTGTTCCCTTTTCTTCTGGCTTACTTTCCTCCTCTTTGTTTTTCAGCTAGCTGCATCGCTCTTCCATGCCAAGGATCAGATTGCTACGGAGGTGATCTCTGCAGGGAAGGCCCAGGTGGAGGACTATCTTGCCAAGATGAAGGCAGAGAAGGACAAGTCTACTGGCTTGGAGCAGGAGCTGAGGGAGATGAAGGAATTACTCCAGGGGCTGGAATTGGAGAAGGAGAAGGCGGCAGAGAAGGTCCTCACCCTGACTGAGGAGAAGGCGAAGCTGGAAGAAGAGATTGGCAATCTAGATGCAAGGGTGACCACCTTCACGGAGGAGATGTCCATGGCTGTCAGCGGCACCAGGATCATGGGGCGTCAGGAGATGGTTCGGGACTACCTCAAGGGTGAGCCCAAGTCTTGGAACTTGTAGGAGGAATTTGAGAACTACAAGATGGTGGTGATTGCGGAGGCGGAAGAGAATGGCCTCGAAGCTCCCACCTTTGAAGATGAACCAGAGATTCCTCTTGCCTTGACTTCTACACCCCCAGCGGACTCTGCGCCAAATGTCGAGAAGTCTGCCTCACCTGATCACCCATGTGCCTAACCTCTAGACCCGAAACCAAGAATCAAGCTGCTCTCCCCTTATAGGATTTATTATCTTTTTTTTTTGTTGATGATGATCTGCCCCTGTTTGGGCCTACTTCTGCCCCTTGTGGGCTTTGTAATGACGTTTCATGACCTTAGCGGCCTTAACTGTTTGGTGGCCTTCTAGGCCTTCTTTCTGTTTGCCCTTCGGGGCTCAAACTCGTATTTCGGCCCTTCATGGCCTTCTATGAATATATTTCTAATTCCCAATTGTCTTTCTGGCTCTAAGCTTCTCGCCTTTGTGTCTTAACCAGCTGGCTTATGGCTATAAGCCTCTGGCCTTTGCATCTCGATCGTCTTGACTTTCGGCTTTCTAGCCTCTGTTTTCTTATCGATATTCCAACTGTTTGACTTCTGGCATATTGGCATAGTCTTTTATCGATACTCTGGCTGTTTGACTTCTGGCTTATTGGCATTTAGTCTTTGCCGTGTCTTGCGAGAGTTCTTGAGTTCCCAAGACGTGTTTTTGGCCTCTTGATATCCGGAGCCATCTTTTGGCTTTTTGGCATTCTGCTACCCGGAGGTAACCACTAGCTTGCGTTGTTTGGCCTCTTGGTACCCGTAGGTATCTTTCGGCTAGTTGGAATTCTGTTTTCCGGAGGTAACCACTAGCTTGTTGGCATTCAGCTATCCAGAAGTAGCTGTTTTACTTTACTGCATTTTCTGATTCCTACATTGAAGCCACTATCAGTCTTGTTGGTTTTGCTGGTATGGCCTCCCCCACAAAGGGATCAAAGTGCCAGACTTTTCTTCTACTTCCAACGTCTGGGTAAGTAGGTATATTTGATGCTCCTGTGCTCAGGTCACATAGCTTTTGCATTTACTGTGACCTGGTAAGCAAGGTTAAGCTGTTTTTGCTTTCTGCTCAGCACTCTGCTTTCCGGTTAGCCACTCTCTGTTAAGCAGAATAAGCATTTGTCTCTTGCTTTCTTTCGGGTATTTTCCCTTGTTCAAGCAGAGTTTTGTTTTTAAGCTTTTCGCTTTTGTTTTGGAAGGGTACATTGCTTGTATTACTCCTTTATTCAGGAGAAGTCATTCAACTTATTTGCCCCTTGCTTTTAACTGAATTTTCCCGTGAGAAAGCAATTGTTTTATTGATTGGTATTCATCCTTAGACGTAGCATGATTACATAAAAACGTATCTGGGGTATGGTCGCCCAAGTCAGGAGCATTCTTTTAGAAGAAGCAAGACTTTAGGTGTAACGCTTTCCACCTATTTGGCTGTACTTTTCCGTACCTATCTTGTAACTTGTAGGCTCCTGCTCCTTTGACTTCCATTATTTGGTACGGTCCTTCCCATCCAGGCGCCAGCTTAACCGTGACCTTGTCCCTAGTATTGTCAAAGACTCGGCACAACACTCATTCTCCTTGTTGGAACGTCCGGGTTCGTACCTTCTTGTTGTAGCTGCGAGCCACTTCCTGTTGGTACTTCCAGTTTTGGATTCTTGCAGCTTCCCTTTTTTTGTCAAGGAGATCTAGGGACAAAGCCATCAGTTCTTCATTCTCTTTTGTTGTTAAAAGCTCTGACTTGGCCGTAGGGATGCTAACTTCGGCGGGAGACACCGCCTCTGTTCCGCAGACCAGGGAGAAAGGTATTTACCCTGTTGAAGTCTTGATGCTGGTTTGACATGCCCATAGGGTAGCTGTAAGTTCTTCGACCTAGTTGCCTTTGGCATCGTCCAACCTCTTTTTCAGAAGATTGACTATTGTCTTGTTAGTGAATCGGATTGCCTGTTGGATTTTGGATGTCTCGGAGTTACAAAGCTTAGTTTTATGCCCTAATCTTCGCAAAAATTCTTGAAGTTTTTGCTTGTGAATTGAGGGCCATTGTCTGCAACTATCTCTTGAGGTGCTCTGAATCGTGTTACCATGTTCTTCCAGAGGAACCTCTTGATTTGGACATCAATAATCTTCCTCAAGGCTTCTGCCTCCACTCACTTAGAGAAGTAGTCCATAACTACTAGAAGGTACTCCAGTTGGCCGGGAGCTGTCGGGAATTTTCCTACGATGTCCATTCCCCACTTCATGAATGGCCATGGAGAACTTACGGATTTGAGGTTTTTCGGGGGTAGCTTGGATACTTGCACATGCTTTTGGCATTTGTCACAATATTTGGCCATTTGGAGGGCGTCATGGGCCATTGTAGGCCAATAGTAGTCTTCCCTATTGACTCTTTGTACCAATCTTCTTCCACTAGAGTGGGATCCACACTCGTCTTCATGTAGTTCTTTGAGGACTAAATCTACGTCTTCCGGCTTTACGCATTTGAGATATGGACCCAAGAAAGACCTTCTGTAGAGTGTTCCGTGAATCAGGCAATAGCAGGATGCTTGCCTTTTGATCTTACGACATTCACTCCTTATATTGGGCAGGTCGTCATCCTTTAGGTAGGAAATAATGGGCGTCATCCAAGCTTCTTCTTCTTCGATTTTGGAGACTTGAGGCCCTTTGGCGTCCTCGTCAGTAGCCTACCATTGGAGAACAATCAAAGGTATGATAGTTGGCTCCGCATTTTTTAGGGTTGAGGCCAGGTTAGCCAGGGCGTCCGCATGCGAATTTTTCTCCCTCGGGATCTGTGCGAGTTTGCATGCTTTCAACGAATCGATGGGCTTCTTGGCTATGGCCAGGTACTTGGTCATGCTAGTATCTTTTGCTTGGTAGTCACCTTGCGTCTTGCTTATGATCAATTGGGAATCACTGTAAACTTGTAGGTTTTCTATTCCCAAGTCTTTTGCCAAGCTGAGTCCTGCAATTAAGGCTTCATATTCACTTTCATTGTTGGCGGCTCTAAAGTTGCATCTTACTGCTCTTGATACCACTTCTCCTCTTGGTGAGATGAGCATGAGGCCTACTCCTGCCCCTCGTATGTTGCTGGATCCATCTACGTAAAGCGCCCATTCTTCTTTACTTTTATTTTCATGCTGGATCCTGGCTTCTTCTTCTGCCCCTGGTATCATTGGCAGGGAGAATTCTGCTACGAAGTCCGCCAGGACTTGCGATTTGATCGCCATGGCAGGGCGAAAGATCTCATCATACTTGCCTAACTCCACTGCCCATTTGGCTAATCTTCCAGATACTTCTAGCTTGTGAAGTACATACTTGATAGGGAAGGACGTGATGACTATCACCGGGTGAGCCTAGAAGTAGGGACACAACTTTCTGGCCGAGACGACCAAGGCGAGAGCCAACTTTTCCAGGTGACTAGAGCAAGTCTCGGTATCCAAAAGGGACTTGCTTACATAGTACATCAGACGCTGTTTGTTTCCTTCTTCTCTGACCAAGACGGCACTTACGACATGCTTTGAAACAACCAGGTACAGGAGCAGAGGCTCTCCATCTTGGGGCTTTGAGAGAAGAGGTGGCGTTGTGAGATATTCCTTGAGCTTGACTTGGGCGTCTTCAGCCTCTTGGTTCCATTGAAATTTCCCAGTGAACTTAAGGGCTTCAAAGAATGCATGCGATTTGTCGGACAGCCTGGATATGAATCTACTCAAGGTCGCCATTCTTCCGGTAAGCTTTTGGGTGTCTCGTGGAGTCTTGGGTGAAGAGATTTCCTGAATCTCCCTTATTTGCTTTGGATTCACGTTAATGCCCCTATATGTAACTATGTACCCCAAAAATTTCCCGGAGCTTACTCCGAATGAGCACTTAGAGGGGTTGAGCTTCATATTGTACTTCCTCAAGATAGAGAAGGCTTGTTGCAAGTGGACTATGCGGTCTTCCGCATCTAAGGACTTGACCAACATGTCGTCTATATAGACTTCCCTGATCTGACCGATTTGATCTGCCAACATCATGTTGACTAGCCTCTAATAGGTGGATCCCGCATTCTTCAATCCAAAAGGCATCACCTTGTAGCAGTAAATTCCACGAGAAGTCATGAAGGACGTCTTTTCCTTGTCGTCTGGATGCATGAGTATTTGATTGTACCCGTAAAAGGCATCCATAAAGCTCCTCAGCTAGTGTCCAGCTGTGGCATCCACCAACTTTTCTATATGAGGCAAAGGGAATGGATCCTTAGGGCGTGATTTGTTTATATACATAAAATCTATGCAAACCCCTCACTTGCTATTCTTCTTCCAGACCACGACGACGTTTGGCAGCCAGTTCGGGTAGTGGAGCTCCCGAATGAACCCGATCGCAAGGAGATTCTTGACTTCATCATTGATGATCGCGTCTCGTTTAGGTGCGAACTTCCTCCTTTTTTGCTTGACCGCTGGGTACTTGGGGTCCATTTGCAACTTATGCACTATGACTTCTGGGTCTATCCCTGGCATATCCAGATGGGACCACGCAAAGAAATCGGCGTTGGACCTCAAGAAGTCTATCAGCCTCTGACGTAGGCCTTCTTGCAATCTTGCCCCTATTTTGAGATTTCTGCCTGGTTCTCCAGATACCAAAGGTACGTCGTATAGCTGCTCTACTTCCGGCTCCTCTGTGTGCAATGCGGGAAGTGTTTTCTGTAATTGCTACAAGGGGGCTGTCTTTCCCTTCAAAGTGGTTTGGTAGCACGATCGAGCGTTGTCTTGATCACCCTTGATCTCCTTGATTCCCCACGGGGTTGGGAATTTGAGTACTTGGTACAGAGTTGACGGCACGACTCTCATCTCATGTATCCAGGGTCTGCCCATGATCATATTGTAGGTGGAGGGACAATCTATGACGGAAACCTTAGTGGACAGGTTGACTTCTCCAGTACAAACTGGGAGTGTTATCTCTCTAATGGGTTGCTTGACCTCTCTACTGAAGCTAACCAACGGTGTGGTCTTCTTGGTTAAGGCTAGACCCTAGTCTGCATACGCTCCTAGAAAGAGTACACTCATAGAGCTTCCATTATCGATGAGTACCCTCTTCATCAAACAATTCGCCACCGATAATGAAACAACTAATGCATCGTGATGTGGAGTCAGGATCCCATCTTGTCCTCCAACCGTGAAACTTATGACAACCTGGCTAAGATTCTGACGCTTGACTTCCGGGGTGCCATGATTGTTTTAACAAGCCTTGTGCTTTTCTTCACAGCGACATGTGTAATTGCACTTATCTCCGATCCTCCAGATATGAAATTGATCATCCTATCATGCCTTGGGGAATCCGGCGCTTGACGGCCTGCTAGGACTCCTTCTTCCTGATTATCCAGCATCTCCTTTGCTTTGGTAGAGAGGAATTCTCGTAGGTGTCCCTTCCTGAGCAACTCGTTGACTTTTATTCTTAAGGATATGCAATCCTACGTTATGTGACCGTGGTCATTATTGAAGTCGAACCATTTGTTCGGATTCCGGCGATGGTCGAGTGACCTCAACTTCTTGGGCCATTTGACTTGGCCTCCCATCTCCTTCAGGACACTCCTACCAGCTCCGTGCTCGATATTGATAGGTTGGATACGTCTGGCCAGGTATGTACCGGCGGGAATCTGTTGTCGTCCGGCTTACCCAGAGGCTTGTGTCCTTTGGCTCCCTTTTGTCCATCCTCTCTGGCTAGTATTTGGTAGAAATTGTCATCTCTGGCTGTCTTTCCGGTCCTCATGACCCGAGATTCCTGCCTGGCAAGTAGATATTCTTCCCACTTGATCTGCGCCTGGGCGCGGGAGAGCACGTCTTCCATCGTCCTGCATTGATATTTAGTGAGCTCTTTATACAGATCATCATCAGGCAGAAGTCCTCTCTTGAAGGCAGAAATTGCAGTGGCAACACTGAAGTTTGGGATTGTGACCTTCTGGTTGTTAAAGCGGTGAAGGTAGCTCCTGAGTTGCTCTGCCTTACGCTGCCTGATCTCATAAAGGTCATCAGAAGACTTGGGAGTCACTCAGCTGCTAGCAAATTGCTCCACAAATAGGTCGGTTAGATGAGCAAAAGATCTTATGGTTCCAATTTGAATCGATATGAACCATTGCAAGGCGGCTCCCGTTAGACTGAAACCAAATCCCTTGCACATGGAAGCTTCTTTGTGCTCCTTCTGGATCGCCTCAGTGAGCATCTTCTGCTTGTACTGCACGATATGATTATCCGGGTCGAAAGTCCCGTCGTACGGCTTAATGAATGGGAAGGTGAACTTCTTTGGCATGTCGAAGAGTGCGATCTCGTTTGAGAAAGGAGTGTCCGTATAAGAGGTTAAGGCACTTTTCCTCAAAGGAGGTGCAAAACCCGGAAGTCGTTCGATCACCGACTGCAGCGCCTCAAACTTACTGGAGAACATCTGCTATAGTCATCTGGCCTCATCAGAGAATGGAACGAGACTTCCAGCATGCGGCTGTTCTACGTTCATAAGTTCTTCTCGCTCTTGAGCAAGGTTTTGGTTCTCCTAGGCTCCCGTTCCTACTGGGTTTCCTCTTTCTCCATAGTTATTGGTAGGAAGAGTTTCCAGAGTTGGCATCCGGGGCACGTGGGCCCTGAACCTTTGAATCGTGGCTTGATTTTCTGTCAAAGCCGAGTTTGCTTCTCTGAGGGTCTCGTTCTCCAGCTCCGGTTGCTGCAAATGTTTCGTGTTCTCCTGGAGTGTTTTGGCATGAGCTTCCATTTGTTGTCTCAAGGTCTGAGGCGCTGCAGTTGCGGCATCAGCTCCAGTTGGAGTTTGATCCCTTCGAAGTTTCTCTATCTCTTCTAGTCTCTTTTGCAAAGTTTCTAGCTGAGATCGCATCTCCTCGTAGGTGAGCTCTGTTTTTCCTGGCGTGATGTGAGGGATTAAACTCACCTCTAAGATTTCAAGAACATGTTTAGGTTAGGAAGAGATTACGTGGGTTGAATCCCGTAAGAACTTAATGAATGAAAGCTATTTGTATTGATGATTATAATCGGAATTAAGAGTATAAAAGAGGTTTAGTGCAACGAATGATCAATAAAAGAGATACGAATATTACTTAAGGATGATTTTCTCAATACAATGATAAATAGAAAGTAGTTTAAAGTATCTAGGTTGAAGATGAGTTGAAGAAGAAGCTTTGTCCGCCTCCCCTTCCTCTTATATAACTCTTTTCCTTGTTAGAGAGCTGTTGCAACAACTCTGAGATCTCCTCCTCGATTTCCAGAATGTCCAACAACTTGTTTGACTAAGTTTGTGTTCGCCTTTCCTTGTCCGAGACTTGCTTCATCAGCTCTCTGCTTAACAAGACCTGGACCTCTTCAGTTTCGACAAGAGCTCTAGGATCCTTCTCTGCCTTTGCTTCAGGTTGAATTAGCTTTCGATGGACTGAGTTTGGGCCTTTCTCTCAATTGATCATTTCTTTACAAGGCCTTAATCGTAGGCTGAGCTTCCTCTGCAGGCTCTGCGACTAATGGGCCGGATTCGGGCCCAACAGTTTCCCCCAGCTTTCGCTTGAAGTCTCTCCTCATTCGAAAGCTAAACCTAATCGTCATTGTTACTTTTGCGGCTAACGAGGAGATAACTCCAAATCTTTCTCGTAGATCTCGCCTTTTTTGAATGTACGGCTGAGATCTTGTTTGATAAGATCAACGATTGAGAATGGAAGGAAATTGAAATTTTTTTTGTGTTTACCAAAGCTGACACGATATAAAGTCTGCAATCATTAACTGCTACGACCCATTATCTCACGTCTCGGCGCAAGCTCAAGGTAACTTCCCACTACTCTCTCTCTCTTGTTAAATTTCTTTTACTCGATCGCTAGTCTCTTTTACTCCCCCATCTTCTTTGTTTTGTTGTTACTTCGTTGAGACCTTAGTCCCTTAGACCCGTTAACTTTTGATTTCAACTCCCCCTCTTTTCTTCCTACTTTTTGAAATTTCTTTCAACCTCTCTCGATGGATCGACGGAAGGAAGGTTCCGGAGAGACAGTAGCTCCTTTAACATGTCCCGAAATCATAAAGATAAAGTAGGAGATCAGAGAAGAGTTAAGGAGAGAAAAGGAGAAGAAGGTTAAGGACTCGATTGCTCACAAGGTTGCAGAACGATCCAAGAAAGGTGAAGGTTCTAGTGGCAGTACCTCCTTCGGCCCTCATCAGCCCTCCTCCTTGATGGATAAGGAGGTAGTAAACCTCATGGTTCAAGCTGGAGGTCCGAAGGAGCTCGCGAGAGCTTGTTCTGCCGATGAGACCCCTGGGAATGTCCCTGAGGGTTGGTTTTGTCTTCATGAGAAATATATTACCAGAAGTCACCTCAGACTTCCTCTACCCGATTTGCTATTGGATCTCCTCGATCACTATCACCTAGCTCTTCCCCAGCTTTGTCCTTCTGTGATAAGGCTGATTAATGGCTTTATCACGAGGTCCAAGGAAGAGGGGATCGCTCTTGAGTTTTGTGATATGATGAGCCTTTACACGATCAAGGAGAGCACTTCTAGCAAAGGGGGTAGCGGTACCTACTACCTTCCTTGTCGTCAGGGTTTTGGTGTTTTCAAGTTCACAAGTAACGACGAGGACTAGAGAAAGAAGTATTTTTTCGTTAGGGCTGACCCTTCTACGATTCCAATGGGTCGGATCCTAAAGAATTCTTGGTATGATGCTTCTGGTTAGGGTTTTTAGGCAAAGCGCTTATCCTCTTTTGCGGTTTTACAACATGCTAATGACTTTATTCTTTTGGCAGGTATCGAAGATCCCCCCATACTCTCTGGAAAATTTACAAGAGCCTTGCTCCGAAGGTTGAAGCAAAGTCCTTCTAATTGGAGCGCCTACACGACTTCTAGGATCGGCGCTGCCAGGTTCCCGGAACAATACAGAGCCAACTTCCCGGTGGCTGTGCCTGTTAGTCAGCTGCAAGGTAACTAGCCTTCCTTGTATTTTGCTAATTTGAGATTGGAGCCTAGCTCGAGGGCTCCTGAGGCTAATATCTCTTGTTGACTTTCTTTGGATTAGTTTCTAAAGACGACGCTATTGTATCAGTTTCCACTGAAGCTAGTACCTCTGGAACCGAGAAAACTCAACAACCAAAGATGCCTCTTCAACCATCGTTTCATGCTACATGCAAACAAGCCAAGGCTGCAAGCAGTTCTCGTGGAAGTGACAAGAATCAGGGAGGCTCGTTTCTAAGCTCCCTAAAGGAGGTTCTTGATGACGGAACCTCAAACATTGTTAAAGAAATTACTCCAATCACTACTGTCCATGATGCTTCACACGTTCCGGAGGTAGCTCCTGGGCTGGAGATTCAGGTGATGGATCCGGACCTCCCAGCTGCCAGGGACCGTCTAGAGACTGAGCTTCCAACTAACAAGAGACCCCGAACTGATCATGGAGAAAGAGCTTTCTGGTCATCTTCCTCTTCTTCCAGAGGAGGGACCGTTGGCTGGAGCTTTGTTCATTCCAAGTCAGGATCAATCCTAGATGACCCTTGGGGGCTTGGAACGTTGATGAGGCACATGAAGAGGACTGGATGCACCCTTCCTTCCATTAACAATTTATCCAACATAGATGAATATATCGAGATTGCTCATTACCTAGGCCAGGTGTGAGGTCTCAAGGAACTTTTTGAATTATGTCCAATTTTCTTTTAAATATTTCGCTTAATGCTTCTTTTTTCTTACGACAGTTAGCTGGAGCTATCAACAGAGCCCAGCTAAAGCTTGAGGACGCTGTCAATGGAGCCCCTAATGCTGGAGAGTTAGCTCAAGTCACGGAGCTGTTTAGAGCTACGAAGGAGAACCTTGACTAGGCTAAGGCTCATGTTTCTAAGCTTCAAGCTGAGGCAGGTGAGCTCAGCTCTCTTGTGGGAACCTGGAATGTTGTTAAGGATTTTAAGACCTTAGGTTCAGGTTTCTGAGAACCTGGAATGTTGCTAAGGATTTTAAGACCTTAGGTTCAGGTTTCTGGTAACCTGGAATGTTGCTAAGGATTTTAAGACCTTAGTGTGATTGTTAAGGATTTTAAGACCTTAGTTGTTGTTAAGGATTTTAAGACCTTAGATGTGTTGTTAAGGATTTTAAGACCTTAGGTTCAGGTTTCTGGGAACCTGGAATGTATGTTGACAATTGCTTTATTGTTGACATTTATTTGAATATATTAAGATACATCGAGTATAAAAATGATTGGAGCCGTAGGCTCCTTGGTATGTATAGAATGCTGTTGATTCCTTGGGCTATGTGTCTTGGTTCGTACATATGCCCTTGTTGCTAGTCACAGAAAGGGTGCTGAATGGAGTTGGGGCTGCACTCATGACGGAGCTGCCTACGTACCCTGTCGAGGGATCAAGCCTAACGTAGTTCAAGAAGGTTGTAGTACCTAATGATAATATTTCTTTAGGTTCATGGCGTTCCATGATCAGATTTCAGGTACCCCGGTTCGTACCTTTAAGAGCTTGTAGACGCCGGGTCATACCACATGGATAATCCAAAAAGGACCCTCCCAATAGGTTCCTAGTTTCCCAGCGCCTCGCTCTTTGGTATTTTCAAAAACTTTCCTCACTACATGGTCGCCAACTACGAATTGTCGTGACCTTACTTTGGAATTATAATGTCGAGCCACTGCTTGCTGGTAATTTTGAATCCAGAGCAATGCTTGGTCTCGTCGTTCCTCGATTAAATCGAGGTTGTCTAGCAGAAGTCGATTAGTAATTTCAGGGTTGGACGGACACAGGCTCCGTCGAAGGCTACCAACTGAGGTTTCGGTCGGGACCACAACCTCCATCCCATAGGCTAAAGAGAAAGGAGTTTCCTCCGTGGCCCTTCGCAGGGTGGTTCGACATGTCCAAAGTACTTCGGGTAGCCTATAGGACCAGGATTTCTTATTGGTTCCAAGACGTCTCTTGAGGTTAGCTAATATTGATTTATTAGCAGCCTCCGCCTGCCCGTTTCCCTGAGGGTNGTGGTGAGACGAATGTCCCATTTATCGCAAAATGCTATAAAGTCGTCAGATATGAATTGCGATCCGTTATCGGTTACGATCTCATAAGGGACACCGTGACGACATATGATGTCTCTCCATATGAATCGCTCCACCTCGAATTTGGTT
>OVAN01005095.1:0-24243 GCA_900406275.1 Anastatica hierochuntica | reverse complement strand
AGACGATCCCTTCTTCACATACCCCACGAAATTATATACTTGTCTATCATTACTGAGAATAATCGGAGGATTCCCTCCTTGATTCACCATCTTNCCTTCTTCACATACCCCACGAAATTATATACTTGTCTATCATTACTGAGAATAATCGGAGGATTCCCTCCTTGATTCACCATCTTATAGCTGAACTCGGCATTAACGACATTATGGTCCATTCCATAGTCCTCACACACTACGATCTTCAATTGCTCCAACAAAGTAGTAGCTTCTAAAGTTACCATTCGACCTCGTCGTTCCTTATCAACAACGAAATTCCACTGATCACTGCAACTAAATATCCATTCACCCGGTTTAACGTAGACTAGAACCATGTTAAAAAGATGATGAAAATTCCAAACGAAGGAGACGATGAAATTGAGAAAAAAGTCGATATTTTTGATGCAAAAAACGACATATCGTGTATTTTAGGTTTATTAAAGATATTCTTAGATTTAGGTATATTTAAGATAGATTTAGGAAACAAAATTATTACAACATGAAAATTTCCTTTTTTCGTTATTTAGGTCTACTACGTTTTCTAGATCGGGTAGAACAATGTATAGTGGATGAAAAAACTAATCTGCATAACGCGTCACATTTGTAAAGGCCAGAATACGTATTCCAACGTTAGGTAAATCAAAGAGTAATCAGTAGAATATATATTCTAGCATTTGGTAGACCAAAGACATATGGCTAGAATACCATCAAACGTATTCTACCGAAATTAGAAATATAAGAAACTTTTGTTTACGTTATATACCTAAGGTTGATCACTGTACAACACTTAGAATACAATTTCTAAACTAAATAGATGACCATTCTGTGCTTAGCTAGTATATTAAATAAAATATTATTTACCTATTTATTTTTTATGAAAAAAATACATAAGTAGTCTTGCTTATGTTTTTAATAATTTACATATTTTTAAAATTTTTTAAAATTTAAATTACTATTTTTTCATTTTGTAGGGGTATGAGATGTTAAAAAAACCAAAATTGCCGAAAATTCTATTTAGACAAATCCAAGTGTCCTATTTTTCTAATTCTAAATAATATTTCCCTAACTTTATTTAATCTGAAAATATGTGGCTTCTTTAAACACGACTTTATCATCTTCACGCGTCAAATTTTCAGATCACGATGGAGACGCGTGTTCGTAGGCACAACCAGCAAGCCCAAAGCAGTACATCGTCGCCGTGAAGCTCAGTTGCCGTCGTGGAGTTTTATTTCCGCAGTTCGCTTCCGTCCCCTCTCCATCCTCCACTGCTACAAGAGTTTGCTGCCTCGTCATAATCTAAGGCATCTCTGATATCAATTTAAGCAGTCTTCTACGTTGTAGCTTTCCTCTCCCTAACATTTGTTCTTCGTAAGATGACACTGTTAGATTTAAAACTTCGGTTTGGTTTATATTAGATTATTTTTGCCAATAAGCACGGAAAAAAAGGTTTGGCGTTATCCAGACCATGACTAAGATCATCTCTCACATATATCTTTATTTTTTACTCTACTAGATGGTTTTCCGCGTCATGTGCAGATAAATAATCTTCAAAATGTTAATAATTTATTTTATTTAGTATAACTAATAATTTTATTTTGATCATGATATAATTAATGATTGTAACTTTAACAAAATTTAGTATAGTGAATATAGAAGAATGTTAAAATATACGTATTCAATATAAATTGTATTTTAAAACTTCAAATGTTTAGTAAATTGTAAAGAAAATTTGGGTCCTTTTCACTAATTTTTTTATAATATAATTTAATACGAAAGTAATTTTGTGGATGATTTAAATATAATTTGAGAAAAATATTTGATGTCATGTAAAACTAATTTATTTTATATAATTTATAAAATATAGTTTATTTTAAATTTTTATTCAAATAATTTAGGTTGTCATGTCAATTTTTTTTAGTTGCAATCAAATTAATTTAAAACCAATCAAATGACCTTAAGTTGTCATGTCATAATTTTTTGTTAAAAAAATTGTGGTGATGACATGTGACAAACTTCCTTCTTAATTAATGTACAGGGAATTATGGAATAACTCTAAAATGGAGTTGGATTTTACTCCAATATATTACTCCATTTTATACTTCAAAAATAAAATATTCTAAATAGATTATATTTCAAAAACCACTTAATCACTTACTCCATTTACTCCATTTTTACTCTTCAAAAACAACTTAATCAACTATTGAGGCGATGGTCGAGGCGATGCCCTAACGGGGGCGGCAGAGGGCGGCGGTTACGACTAACTAGCGACGACGGTTCATGGTTTTTAGGGTTATTTGGAGGCAGAATCTAGGAGGATGGTGTTTGATCGGGGAAAATCGTATGGCTAACGAGGAAGAGACGGTAGTACTCACAAGATCCATTTACGGATATGATTCACCATCTAATCGGAGGAGGATCTCGATGATTCAGGGGTTTGATGGAGATTTGGGGATCTCGAGGATGAGCTGGAAAAGAGATTGGGTATCTCTTCAAGGCTTTCAATGGTGGAGATTCACTTCGATGGTGCTTCAAGGGTTGATATTAATTTTGATTCCCAAAGATTTCTTTCTCTTCTCGTGTAAGGAAAGGTTAAGCTCGGGTTCTCGATTTGGGTATCATCGCGGATCTTCTTCTGATTTCGTGAGCTCATATCGTCCGATCTTTTCCTTCTTTACAAGTTTGGCTTTCAATTTATTCTGACTGGTCTTGGTAACTGCAGAGGTATCGGATGATACTATATATTCAATCGGTCGACAAGCAACTCCTCGTCAAGTCTCACAGTGTTTTTTCTCCTGCTCATACCTTTGCTTGTCAGATCGGGTCGGTGAGTGTTATGGCATAAAGTGGTTTCTCTGGGAATTTGATTTGGTTATCACGATGGCTCAGTTGGGTTTCAACAATGGTAAAGGAGTTGTCAGAACAGAGATTGTTAAGCTCTCGAAGACATCCATAGCACGTAGGGTCCATCAGTTTTCTTTAACTCTTATAGGGAGGCTGATGAATCCTAGTGTTCAGAGAATGGAGAATCTTCTGGTCAATCTCCCGAAAATTTGGAAACTTGAAGGGAAGGTCGAAGGAGGAGAACTTGGAAATGGAAAGTTCCAATTTAACTTCCAATCGGAGCATGATAGTCAGGATGTCTTGGCATATGGACCATACCATTTTGATGGATGGATGGTTTCATTGGTCAGGTGGGAACCGGTAGTTTTGTTTACATACCCATCGGTCATCACTTTCTGGGTGAAAATTCAAGATATCCCAATGCATCTATGGGAAGAGGATACTGTGAGGGTTGTGGGTAAGGCAATCGGGGACGTCAAAGAAGTGGACGCTGACTCAAGTAGTGTGCTGGTTACTATTGATGGTCTCAAGCCGTTGGTATTCACAATAGTGGTGCCGTTTGAACATGGCGAGGAGATTAAAGTGGGACTGAAGTATGATAAGTTGTTCGGATATTGTGAACACTGCTTTCTACTTACTCATGATATGGCGGTTTGCCCAGAGTTGGTGGTGAATGAGCGGCATCAGCAGGATAGGGAGCTTTTTGATACCACCAGAGGGGTTCAAAAGCGAGAAGGAGATGTCCGAGAGGGTTCGACTAAGCTCCCGGTAAAACAAGCTTTGGATATTGAATTGGTGGAGAGTTTGGACCATGACTTGTGGAACCGAGATGGAAGATACAAGGGTCGTTTGGATACTAAACAGGCTGGAAATGATACATATGCTGACAAGGTAAGGCGTCGCGATGACGATAGTGTAAGGAATAGAACATCTAGTTCTTAGGGGCACAAAGGTGGTAACTCTCGTTATAATTCTAAACGTGTTAGGACTCATGGCGGGAACAAACTGTATGTTCCGAAAAGACGCCTTTCTTCTTGGCTGCAGCCTCTGTATGCTGCAAATGCGGGATCGACGGATGATGTGGCGGTAAAGACTAAGTCTGGAGCAACAAGACCAGACTGTCAAATCTAATAAGGGTAAAAACATCGCTGCTGAAGAGGAAGGTGATGTTGGGTCTACAAAATTAACAATGGATGATGATATGGTCAACGAGGATGATCTTCTGTTTGAAGATGGGGAGCTCGTAAATTCAGGACTTCTGGAAACGATTCCAGAGAATGAAGAAAAGCAGATTGATGATCCTGCTATTGTGGAAACGGGTACAAAACCTGTGAAGAATGTGGTATTGGAGGCTGCTATGGATTCATACGTGGGGGAGAATGGGTCTGATGTTGTTACGGATTCTTATGTGGGAAAGAATGGGACTAACGTGGCAATGGAAGCTATGACAGGAGTGTTGGATGCTGAAGGTATTGCTCTTTTTGATTCTAATATTCCTTTGGATTTAGTTGAGCTGTCATCGGGTTTAAAGAGTATTACTTTGGATAATAAAATTAACCATGTGGTTAGGAGTACTAAAAGTCCTGGTAAATTTCAAGGGATGTGTTCACGTAAGATGAATAAATTATTGTTGGTTTCGCCGCGGAAGCGTTTGGGTATTAAAGGTACGAGTAGTGAGTTATCTAAGCATTCTAAGTCTACGGTATCTCGTATTAAGGGATAAAACAGGTAGCGAAGGTGTCTAAAGGTGGTACGTGGGGTGCGGTGCCTCCCAAATCAACGACGAAAGGAATGGTGGCTCCCCTTAATCCATCGGCTCATAAGTGAAGATCTTAAGTTGGAATTATCAAGGCTTGGGAAGTGACTTGACAAAGGATACCCTGAGTGATTTATGGGATAAGTTTAAGTCTGATATTGTTTTTTTTTATCAGAGACTAAACAATCTTCTATTTCTTTAAAAAAAACTCAGTTGCAATTTGGTTTCAATAATTTATACACGGTTGATCCTCTGGGACTAAGTGGTGGTTTGGCTATTTTCTACAATAATGAAATAAAACTTGATGTCTTATTTTCTAGTAATCGCATAATCGATGTCAAAGCATCTTTCTATGGTTTCAAAGTTTCAATTTCGTTTGTATATGGAGAACCGGTGGCGGCGAATCGCTATCTAGTATGGGATAAGCTAATGGAAATAGGAAATACCAGGAATAAACCTTTGTTGTTGATTGGGGATTTGAATGAATTGACCGACAGCCATGACAGAATTTTCGTGTGCTGGCGATCAATTATCATGGAAGGGAACGCATAATCAACAAAAGGTACGGTGCAAATTGGATAGAGCAGTAGGTAACGAGGATTGGCACAATGTTTTTGGCCATTCAAAAGTGGAATATTTTGCCAGGATCGGGTCAGATCATCGGCCAATATTATTAAAGTCCAATTACAAGGCGGAAAAATACAATAAAAATTTTTGTTTTGATAAGAGATTGATAGGAAAGGAGGGTCTTGCAGAGGCTATTGAGTGCGGTTGGCAACATACCAGGAATTTCAGGGTCCCAGCCTTTATGGATAAAATCCATAACTACAGGAATTCAATCTCTTGGTGGCGAAAAAACAATGTGCCACCAGGGAAGGAGAAAATTGAATCGTTGAAGGAAAAATTGGAAGAAGCGCAAAATGATGACTCGGTATCTCAGGAGGTAATTGTGGATATTAAAAGGAAGTTGCATGAAGCCTACAAGGAGGAGGAGATTTTCTGGAAACAAAAAAGTAGAAACCTATGGTTAAAAGAGGGCGATAGGAATACAAAATTTTTCATGCAACGACCAAACAGAGGCGAGCGAGGAACTGGATAAATGGGTTATTTAACCCAAAAGGAATATGGGAAGAATAACCGGAACGAATGGAGGCAATAGCAATTGATTATTTTAAGGAGTTGTTTTTACCAACAACGACAGGCGATTTCACGAAGGTTCTTGAAAATGTGGATTCAGTTATCACAAATTCTACGAATCAAGCTTTAACTAGAGAAGTTACAGAAAATGAAATAAGGATAGCACTTTTTGCCATGCATCCTGAAAAAGCCCCCGGGCCATATGGGATGACAGCGTTGTTTTTTCAACGATATTGGGGGATTTTTAAAGAGGATTTGGTTAGTTTGGTAAGGAATTTTTTTAGATCAGGGAGTTTTGATGCTCGGTTGAATGACTAACATTTGTCTTATACCAAAGACGGGCCAACCTAAGCGAATGACGGACCGAAGGCCAATTAGTTTATGAAATGTGGCATACAAAATTATTTCTAAAATTTTGTGCCTGAGGCTAAAGAAGATCCTACCGCGTATCATATCGGAAACACAGTCGGCCTTTGTGTCAAGGAGGTTGATTACAGATAATATTTTAATTGCTCAGGAAATGTTTCATGGTTTGCGTACTAATCAAAAGTGCCGTCATGATTTTCTGGCTATTAAGACAGACATGAGCAAAGCCTATGATCGGATAGAATGGTCTTTCTTGGAGGCTGTTTTACAAAAGTTAGGTTTTGGGCAAGTGTGGATTTCTTGGCTAATGTGGTGTGTCAGGTTGGTTTCATATAAGCTCCTTTTTAATGGTCATCCCACGAGGAATATTGTCCCCCAGAGAGGACTGCGGCAGGGTGATCCTTTATCACCGTATCTATTATTATTTGTACGGAAGTCCTGATTGCGAACATAAAACGAAAGAAGCGAGATAGTGCTATAACGGGTATTAAGATAGCCCGACATAGCCCACCAATATCACATCTCCTCTTTGCAGATGACAGTTTGTTCTTCTGTAAGGCAGATGAGTCCCAATGTCAGGCAATCCTGGATATCCTGCGGGAATACGGACAGGCATCGAGGCAAGTAATAAATTTTGATAAATCCTCTATTATGTTTGGGAAGAATGTTCCAGACCAGACGAAGGTGTCAATGAAAATGGTGCTAGGTATCTCAAAAGAGGGTGGTATGGGTACGTATCTTGGAATTCCGAAGAGTTTGGGAGGCTCTAAGAGCCAAATTTTTAATTTTGTCAGAGATCGACTAGGTGATCGAATAAATGGTTGGTCTTCCAAGTTATTATCTAAAGGGGGCAAAGAGATTCTGATCAAATCAGTTGCTCTGGCGCTACCCAATTATGTCATGTCATGTTTTAAACTCCCCCCAAGTGTTAACGAGTAAGTTAACTAGTGCGATTTTTAAATTCTGGTGGAGTTCCAATGGATGTAACCGCGGTCTCCATTGGGTTGCATGAGAAAAATTATGCATACCAAAAGAGAATGGAGGCTTAGGCTTCAAATCTCTGGAGGATTTTAATACTGCCTTATTGGCTAAATAGTTATGGAGGCTTATTCAGTTTCCCGGTTCTTTGGTTGCTCGGGTTTTACGAGGCCGGTATTTCAGGAAGGTTCACCCTTTAGACGCAAGAAAGCCTCATTCACCCTCTTTCGGTTGGAGGAGTATTTTCTCAACTCAGGATCTACTTAAGCAAAGGATTCGGATAAGGATAGGCTATGGAATAAACACATTAGTCTGGCATGACCCATGGATCCCGGACACCCACCCACGACCAGCCAGATGTCAGGGCATACATTGGTATCCTGGGCTACAGGTTTATAAACTGATAGACCCAACAACGAGGGACTGATATTTGCCATTACTTCAGGAACTTTTTAATCCAGAGGATATAACATTAATTCGGGGGATCTATCCAAGTCGCACCATCACATATGATGATGTGGTATGACACTATACCAAATCAGGATAATATACGATTAAGTCGGGGTACAAAATCCTTAACTCTTCGGAGATAAATCGGATCAATAATAATGGTTGGGGTCCAGGGCTGGAAGCTTTGCAAGCATTCCCATGGACTTTAAAATGTCCAACGAAGTTACAACATCTTCTTTGGCAAATAATAACAAGAAGTTTGGCGGTTACTAGAGAAATCGTTCATAGGGGAGTTCGCTGTGACACAATTTGCAAAAGGTGTGGTTCTGCGGAAGAGACAGCTAACCATGTTTTTTTTGAGTGCCCATTGATCACGCATATTTGGAATCTCTATACGAATCTGACAGCGATGAGGGCTTTTCCATTCGGCTCAATTTATTCAAATATGGATTATTTGTTTTGGCGGATCCCATTGAGGTTCTGGGATAGCGATCGTTATGATCTATTCCCACGGATACTATGGTTCATTTGGAAAGCTAAAAATCAACTGGTTTTCCAAGGGGTCCTTTTGGATGTCGATGGGATACTTCGGTCAGCAGAGACGGATTCTACGGCTTGGAAGGAAGCGCAAGCCATTTTCTCATTGGAGGAGGAAAGGTTTTCGGTGGAACCTACCATTCCGGATGGTTTAATCTGCGAATAGACGGATCCTGGAAGCAAACAGATCCCACCTCCGGTCTAGGATGGATCTGCACAGATAAAGATAATAAGATAATCTTGATGGGGGCAAGATGTCTGCGCCGGAGTCTCTCACTACTCCATACAGAGTTCGAAGCTTTGTTATGGGCGATGTCAGAAATTCATGACCGCAACATTGACTGTCAGGTCTTCCAGACAGACTGCGTAGAGCTTACCAGTATTCTTCGTCAACCGGAGGATTAGCCAACCCTTCATACGCAAATTCAGGATTACCAATCTCTTAGTGCTTTATTCATAGGCTTCTCTTTGTTGCATATCCTGCGAACGGAGAACACACAAGCAGACATCTTGGCACGAAGATTCCGTATTTTGTTTTATGAGTATAATTTTGTAGACTCCGTTCCTCCGAATTGGCTATCCAATTTGGTAGTGAACTCTTAATTAATGTGTGGTTGACAAAAAAAAAGATTGTATTTCTTGTTTGCTATTAATACCTTATGATTATAAAATTTACAAATTAACACCATTTATTATATTTTTAAAAACTTCTATAAATTATAAAATTAACTTTAAATAAACATTCATTAAATAAAAAAGTTACATTATATCGCAAAACAAATCTTAAATACAATATTTTTATGTAACTGTTAGGGGTAAATTTATTCCTTTAGAGTCTGGTCATAGTCTAAACCAAGGAGACATAGATAAACCCTCTGGTTGTAGGTGATAACTCAGGTCATAGCCAAGGACACCATCGCCAAGCCGAAGTCATAGCCGAGGTAGGCCGGATATCCCCTAAGTCGGTCTAAGATCTTAAGCGATAAGGACAAATACTTTAATTGAATCTAGGGAAATATTTCTTTTGTATGATAAGCTCGAATATAGGAGTTATCCATAAGATAAATGGAAACCCTAACTAATAAAAGCTATAAATACAAAAGGAATAACCCTAATTCAAGGATCCAAAATCTTTGACAAAAAACACAACACTTGTAATCGATCTCTTATCATCAATAAAGAATCGCTTTACAAACCTTTTTGTTATCTCTTTGCTCTATCTTACAAAAACCCTTTGTTCTTGTTCTTCTCCATCGAAGAATTACCAAAAAAAGCCCAAACAGCTTGGCGCTGGGAGGAGGGGGAGATTTCAACAAGAACAAAACATCAAAGATAAGCGAATCTCACAATTCATCCGAACCAGGAGGTAGCAAACACCTCGAATCCATGTCCGAAGAAGTAGCTACAAATCCAACCGAAGAAAAAGTACTCGAGACAGCCGACGACGCGGCGATCGCGGCAGAGCTTCAAGAGCACGAGTAGATCACGACAAAGTTATAGGAGTAAGAGCTAATCGCGGTAAAAATAAAAGAAAACAAAGCTCGTCTAAAGGAGTTAGAAGACGAGAACGCGGTTCTCAAAGCCTTAATAGCGGAGACAGATGCTGACGCGTTCGAAGACGATGGCGAAGACGACGAGAGGCGTGCCAGATTTAAGAGAAAAGTTTCGTCGATGCAAACCTTAGGCGAGACATCACTGAATGTCGTTAAGGAGGCTCGGACGCATCAGACTCCAAGCTCTGGTCTCACCCGGACCCTTGGCTCCAACCACAAAAATAGCCCTAACAAACCCTTCGGAGGAAACGCTAACGAGGCTCTTGGTATGGAAGCCATGCTAACGGGGAGGCTAGAAGCTATGGAGAACATGATAAAGCGTTTGTCGGGGGTAGCTCCACCGATTATCAGAAGTGCTCCCAACTCCTATGCAGATACGCCTTTCGTTGACGCTATTTCTTATGGCGAAGTACCCAAGAGGTTCTCTTGGCCAACCATGACCCTGTACGACGGGACCACCAACCCAGACACGTACATCTCGCAGTATCGCCAATGCATGCTCACTGCTCCCATCGACTATGAGCACTTGGAGGTCTGTATGTGCAAAGGATTCGGAGCAACCCTCACATGCTCAGCGCTGTTGTGGTACTCTAATCTTGCCAACAGCTCCATCGACTCCTTCGCCATGCTAACGGACCGCTTCGTCGAGCAGTTCGCTAGTAGCCGAGTCCTAAGACGTGATTCCGATGACCTCTATCGGATCAAACAACGCCTTGGCGAGAGCTTGAGAGAGTCTCTCCACCGGTTCAATGGGGTGAAAGTGTCGGTCACCAACTGCGTTGCCTCTACGGCCATCTCAACCTTTAGACAGGGACTGCTACATGATGGCAACCTATACAAGGACCTCATTAAGTATCTCTGCAAGACCTGGGCCCAAATCAAATGGGAAGAAGACCCAGCTTGCCAAGCTCAACTAGCGCAAAGGAATCATCCCAAGAGCCATGGCCATTCCAAAGCTTCCAGAGACGATAAACCTAACGCTAGGTCTGGACCTGAAAACTCTGTCAAGAGTAGTCCCAGAGGATGGCCAAATCCCTTGGCAAAAGAAAGAGAAATACCATTACGAAGCATACTCTTTGAAAGCTGAAGGACCATTACGAAGCATATGTTCAGCCCAATCCCCAGTGCTCACATAAACATCGTGTTCATGAGCCATTTCAATGGCTTGTTTGATGAATGATTTTGGAATTAAACTGTTGGAGCCTCCCGAGAACTTTAACCCATCAACAAATTGCCCCATCGATTCAAATATTTCCTACAACACGATCAACCAGAAGGGCCTTATCAGAATCCGTTAGACGTTAAAATGTTTGGTTGCTCTCAAGCAAAATATGTAATTTGCTATGTATCATGAACAATGAGCTTAGATCAGTTCGATTTTCTTCATAAACTATCGCATCAAAGGATCATTATCTAAAAGTTGAAGAACCTAGTTGATGGACTTCGGAGTAACGGAAGAAGAATCAAAGTAAATGATCAGAGATCACTGGTGGTTACCTGAAGAACGTTGTGGCTGAGAACAGAGTAACGAGGACCTCGCATCTCCGTGACACCGTAACGGCGAGGCTTCTCCGGACGATCTTCGTTCTCCTCGAAGCTTTTCCATCTGTAGAGTGCCGCCATTTTCTCAGTTCACCTCTTCTTCTTCTTCTCCCCTTTTAGAAATGAGAATTCGAACACTTGAAGAATCGACATTGCCGAAGGAAAACAAAAAAACAAATATGGTCGAAGAATGGAGCTGCTTTAGAGAGATTTGCCACATCATCACCGCCTTCTCTATGTTTCTTGCCACGTCAACGGCAACGAGACATGATTAGCTCTGTTTGAAGCCTGTTTAGCTTGGCCTTTTCGGCCTATCTTATTGTATTTGGTGAGAATCAAATGGTAGAAATTTTTCTTTCGAAAAAGATAGAATCAATATACTCCTCACTAAAAACTGCAATATTTTATTAATCTTATATATTAATTGAGGAGACGGAGAAAGAAAATGAAAAGGAAAAATCCTACGTGTCAATTAAAGAGAGTTTTGAAAAAAAAGTAATCAATTATAACTTTCTTTATTAAATAAAATTCTAAATTAAACAAATGAAAAGATATTATTAATTAATTTATTTCTAAGCCAATAATCAATTAACTTTCTAATCAAATATTTCCAAACTTCTTTCTTATATTGTTAACGAATTGCATAATATTTATTTTTTATGCTAAAATAGCTTGAGTTGAGTTAAAATGTAAGCATATTTGTATTGTTTATTTTGATTTTTGTGTGATTTGAGTTAATACCAAACCAAACCGAACTATTTGGTGTTTCGATTTTTATCTAAATTTT
This sequence comes from Anastatica hierochuntica, assembly GCA_900406275.1. NCBI lineage: Eukaryota > Viridiplantae > Streptophyta > Magnoliopsida > Brassicales > Brassicaceae > Anastatica > Anastatica hierochuntica. The sequence goes on along the minus strand of OVAN01005095.1, from coordinate 12,260 downwards.
TAGAATTGATCCAAATTCGAAATAACTCGAATCGACAAATGATCGATACCTATACGGGTCCTAAAAAATTGAACTAATCCGATCGGAAAATCTGAATATTCAGCTCTACTTTTGTATTACACATAATCGTACAAAAGACATTGGTATTATATTAACATATGAAACAATATTTCAAAATATTAGACATGTGCTATATATAATTTACAATACTATTAAAAACACTACATATATTATATTTTTCAAGAAAATTATATAATCTCGCGCTTGGCGCGGGTCAAAATCTAGTTAATTTTAATTCGAAAAGTAAATAAATAACCAAAAAGTGAAGAGAGTTTAGCTTATTTACTAGCTCAACCAAAAAGATCCGACTGATCCAAACTCAAACCCGTTTAAATCCGATCAAAACTTATTTTAAATTCAAATCCCTAAAAGCGATAAGTGTCTTGTTAAAAATTCAAATTGTTTACGATACTATTTTTTTTCTCGTGATCTTCATTAGGCAAAACTTGGTGTAATCTTTCCATATTTTTTGTTCTCGAATCTTTCTTCTCCCTCTTGTCTTTTTTAATTTGTCGATTGTATTTGTAGAATCCTAAACGAGTATGCAATGGCGCGGATGAGGAGGATGGGGAAGAGGAGGTCTTCTAAGAGGGGTAGATCCTCAAGGGGTAAGGAAGATGTAGCCGACCCCGAGTTTGATCGTGAAATTCCGACAGAAAATTCGCCAGTGGCATACACAACCGCCGAAGAAGAAGCAATTGTCGCGGCAAACGAAATTGATTCTGAAAAAGCTGAGTCAGAGGACGATCAAGTAGAGGGGAAATCGAATTCAGATGATGTTGGTGATGATATCGAACCAATGAAACCTCTGGAGATGTATTTTAGTCCCTCGTAGTATAAGAAGCCAATTAAATTATTCGGGAAGTGTTATATTGCTGAAGTTGTGGAGAACATAGAGTTGGCTCTTAAGGGAACTTAGAAGCAATGGTTCTACGACCATCCCCAATTCAAAAATTTCTTCCATGTAAAGAACATCAAACACAAGTGGATGGGTACGTGGTTGTTAATTGTTCGCATGATGTGTCAAGAGAAGAAAAGGAGTGTTGGTTTATTGTGAATGACGTACCAATTCGCTATTCTCTCAGAGAACTTGCTCTCATTTTTGGATTGTATTGCCATGGATATCCACGTGATTATGAACTTAGGTGGTTTATCGTTTGTTGGGAGGTATTTTGGTGGGAAGAAGAAGATTACGTATGAAGAGGTGGAGAATAAGTTTATGTCAATGAAGGGGAAGGGTTCGTCATCCGATAGATTGAAGATGAGAATTTTATATTTCCTGTGTAGCACCCTTGTAGGAATGAAGAAATCGGGCAAAAATGTTGCAACTGTCGAGCCTTTCTTTCTTACAGCAATCGATGATATTGAGTTATGTGTTAGTATTTTAGTGGTTTTTACTACGGTTTTTATACGAGATCTATGGTTTTTAGTATGTATTCAGATTGTTTTGGCGCGAATTTGTGTTATTTGTTATTTTTACAGGAATCGAGCTTGAATGTGCGAAAAGAATGCATTTTGGATGTATTTCAAGCGTCGAAGGAAGTGTTCGTGAAAAGCTGGAAAATACCCAGAAATTTGGACAAGGATCGACCGATCCATGTATGTGGATTGACCGATCCTTGTCACGAATTGCGGATCGATTTTACGAAGAACCAGACCGAACTTATTTCGAACCGGATTGCTATCAAAAGACCTAGACTCGTGTTTCCTGTTTCATTATGCAGTTTTTCTGAGTTTTAGAGAGCAATAGAGAGATTTGTAACCTAGGGAGAAGAAACCTCTTTGTTCTTCGATTCGAGAAGTTTCTGGACCCTTTTTGCTCTTGTTTATGCTTAATACAATCATGTCTCTCATGAATTTGATCTGTGTTTTTGCAATATCCATGAGCGAGTAGTATGTTCGTTGGGTTTAGGATTCTCACATAGGGATTCATGAGTTGTTAATATAGAATCACATGATTAGGGATTAAATCTAATGGATCTTCATCTATGATTGATCGTAATGCATGAAATTAAACTGATCACTTAGTTTCTGTTCTTAGGTAATTTAACACCTGGAAAGTGTTTGTTTAAATGCCTGAAAGAATCTTAGATGAACAATTCTTCTTAAGCCAATGGAAGTTTATGTTTAAGTGAATTGTGAACATATCAAATCTGTTAGTAATGCATGATTAGAAATCGAGGGTCAACGAAAGTTAGTCTCGAGATTTCTAATACATAGGGAGTTGATACTACGGAAGTAGATCAGTTCTAAATTAGAACTTGAGTTCAAGACGGTGCATAACTTGTTCCCTAGTCTAAAATTTGAATCAACAATGAATCATTTCCCTGAGAATACCCGATGCCCAACACTTCTTTGATTGATTTACAACCCCACCGTTGCGTGTCTGCCTTCTTTGCTTTCTTATTTTTGATATTTGCATCATTGTACAAAACATCTTTGTAGCCTTAGCCCGCTGTGTGATCTGATATTTCTTCGTGCTACCTTTGGTCTCTTTGGATTTGATCCCGAACCACTACAAAGTATATTTGTGCGCTTGCAGTGTTATCTCGGGCGAAAACCTGAGCTATCATTGAGTTGTGTAAAACGTTTCCATGGGGGCGTTTGACATTTGATGAAACCATGAAAGGCATACTTCACTTGGTGGAACATTTTGAGGGAGTAGTGCAAACTGGATGGATCTTTTCTGGCTCCCCCATTCGTCTAGAGGTATAACATCTCGATCCCCTTTTAGTTTTTATTTTAGATGAATTGTTTAAAATTATGTGCAACGAAACCGAAAACTTGGTGAAACTTAGTTTGTTTTAATTGGCTAACCTAAGAACTTTGTGAAACTTCTCTTGTGTGACTGACCAACTTAGTGAAACTTATTCTGTTTTATTAACCAACCGGAGAACTTTGTGAAACTTTTACTGTCTGACTGACCAACTTGGTAAGACTTATGTGTTATTGACCAGATTTCTATGTTTTATTAGCTTCTTGCATTTGAAGCAATTCCAAATATAAAAAGTGCTTCTGACAAAAGGTTACACATGATGAGCTTGAATGTCCATGAATGTGCAAGAGTAAATATAAAACAAGTAACAAAAGATCTTTCGGCCTTTCAGATATGAATGCTAAGTTTGGTAAAACAAAGGTTAGTAGTCATCTTAATATAATTAAGAATAGTTAACACATTCATTATTTATGTATAATTAGTGTATTTTATATTTACAGGAGATTCAGAGCATATTGGCACCATCACAACCCAAACGTAATATCTTGCGATGTATAATGGATGTTGAAGCTGAATGGGTTGATGTGGATGATCCAGTTGCTAATTGTTGGATCAAGATGCTTAAGAAAAATAAATTGATACTCTTTGAAAATTTATACAATGAAGATGTGGCTGCTCGAGAGGGAAACGAGGAGGGCCAAAATGATGAGGGTCAAAATGAGGGGGGTCAAAATGAAAATCATAAAGTAATAGCCATTGTCGACGATAATAATATAGAAACTTTAAACGGAACTAAAATACAAAGACACTTAGAAATTTCACAATGAAAAATCAAAATAAAATATTGTAGGACATTCATATTTATGCTAACTCTAAATGAGAGTTTAAAAACCGTGTTTGAAGGGCTTTTTTTAATCAAAACGACGTAGTTTCGGAAGCAAAGCCGAAGTTAAATATTTTAACGATTGACTCTTTTCGGATTTAAAGAGCTCGATTAACAAAAATTCAAAACTAAAACAGATAATATTTAAAAATTGAAGTTTAAAATGGCTCGCTCAAAATTTGTTAACCTTTTTGACTTAAATTTGAAAGTTCATGATTTTTTAATATTTTCCAAATTTATTTGTAATAGCAAATGCACGACTGGATAATTTTTCAGACCAAATGGGAACAATATTTATTTCAACAAAAACACATAATCAAAAACTTTGTTAGGATTTTTTAATTTATTCATTTTAAAAAGTAATAATTAGTTTATTTTTGTATGTTAGTACATTTTTTAAAATTATATATTAATCTACCCAGAAGAGCAAGCAATTCATGTCTCTCTACCAACACCGTTGTTTGAGTAATCAAAATAAGTGCAAATGTATCTTTTAATGGAAATGGTCAAGTTAGTGACCACACTCAATAGACACAATAGTTAGATTAGAAAAAACGGTTTTATTTTAAAAGCAATTTTATTTGTTTTTGAAACACTGAGAGAAATAAATTCTCATAAACTTAACACAATTATTATTGTTCGTTGTTAAAGCATGAAACTTTAGAGGGAGTTCAACATTTGGTGTTAATGGTAATAACAAAAAAAGAAGGGGAAAGGGGTCGTGTAAGCTACATAAACAAAGGGCAGGACCGTGGGGGCTTTAGAAGTGGAAGAGAAGGTTATAACCGGTCTGAGTTAAAAGCATATGATAATAACATGAGAAACAATAGAAGACAATATGCAAATCAAGAAAATATAGCTGACATATAATTATATAAAAGTTATTAGAAGAAGAAATATAAACTAATTTTACAACAACAATCATCACCAATTTAACTAATTAATATCTTAATTTTAAATTTACGATTACAAGGTTATACTAAAAAATATTAAAGCAATACAAAATACATAACAAACATAAAAAATATCAAAAAAAGTTATGCGGTTTAGCGCGGATATCTACTTAATTCATATAATTTTCTTATTGAATACGAAACTACCTCGATTTTGAGCTATGACGACAATGGTGGAAGATTTGATTTCGATTTTGAAACTTTAATGGTGATTCTCAAACATGCGTGAAGAAGAAAAAGGGAGGAGAGAAAAAAGAAGAAAAAAATAATTTACTCTTTTTTGATTCGTTGTCACATGGTTTTTTTATTGGTTGTTTTAATATATTTGGACCCTATTTATTTATTCATCTTATTTATTTGTAGATGTGCAAAATGAGATTTACAACTTCTCATTAGAGTAAGGAGTATATGAGATTATATAAGAGTATTAAGACTCTTTTTCTTTTATATTGAGGGCATCCTAGATTTTAATCCACTTACTTACAACGACCGGAAAACGCGATTTTGACGGTCTTGAAACGCCAAAAATTCTCTTTCTTCTTTGCTTGGCTGCGCTGTCAAGAATCCGAATAATAAAAACCGTTTAATTATTAACATGGAAGGCAGGAATACAGAAACACATGAAATTACGCAATTGGGAAAATTAGACCAAAACAATTAGCAAAAAAAAAAAGACTTGCCCGCACTTATACATTGATTTTTTTTTGTCAGCGTACATTGATTATTTTGTTCTTTGACACAAAATGTCTCTTTTTTAAAAAAAATTCTCATGAACAATACGTTAATGCACTATTTATCCCTTACGATGTAATAAAAGTTAAATCATTTAATGGAAAAAGGAGACAAAGCTAAACTTTGATTCTCTTAAACATGATCTATAGTAAAAATGCAAGAAAGGAGACTTAAGTTCAACTTTATTCTTATTCCATCCAACCAAGAGTGTCTTTTAAAGCTCCAATGTCCATAAATACAAAGAACAAGTTATTACCTCAATGTAAAACTAGGTTTGATCCAACTTACTTTTTTTATTCATAATAACTTGTGTATTTATACAAAGTAGGAGTCGATGACTCTGTTTCAAAACACAAAACCTAATTAACCAAAATCAAAACATCGATTAACCCTTAACCGCCACGAGATTAAACCAAACCAACCAACAACAAACCAACTTGATCGATACTCTTCCAATACTCCTCCTCAAGTTGGAGTGTGAAGGTTGCGAATACCCAACTTGGATAGTATGTCTTCGAATTGAACTCGACCAAGCGCTTTTGTCAATATATCCGCCAATTGCTCATTGGTTCGAATATGATGAGTATTAATCAAGCCATCACGTACCGCGTCACGAACTGAATGACAGTCACGCTCGATATGTTTTGTACGTTCATGAAACTCTGGGTTGGCAGCAATGTGAATAGCTGCCTTGTTGTCACAAAAGAGACGTACCAGAGATGATTGATCAAGACCTAGTCCTTGTAGCAAGCTCCGTATCCACTTGATCTCCCGAAGCGCAAACGCCATAGCTCTATATTCGGCTTCAGCAGACGAGTGCGAAATTGTTTGTTGCTTCTTTGTTTTCCAGGCGATAGGTGAACCACCAAGAATGACTACAAAGGCGCTAAGAGAGCGACGAGTGAGAGGGCAGGAAGCCTAATCCGAATAACAATAAACTGTAAGAGTAAGATCAGAATCAGCTTTAAGAAGTATCCCTTGACCCGGTGACACTTTTAAAAACCGTACAACCCGAACAGCAGCAATCCAATTAGCTTCGCGAGGAGACTGCATAAACTACGAGAGCACATGAACTGAGTAACTCAACTCAGTACGTGTGTGAGTTAAATAGATGAGCCAACCAATCAACCAGCGATACTTGGTCGGATCTTCAAGGAGCGGACCATCGTCAAGAGAAAATTGATGATTCTGTTCCAGAGGAGTATGCGCAGGCTTGCAACCTAAGTTACCACTTTCGGAGATAATATCAAGCGCATACTTACGCTGTGACAAGTAAAAACCATCTTCCCCGCGACTAACTTCTATACCAAGAAAGTATTTAAGTTTTCCTAAATCTTTCATGGAGAAACATCGACTCAAGTATTCTTTAAATTTCTGCAACATGTAGCTATCGTTGCCACAAATGATAAGATCATCCACATACACCAACACTCGAAGCTCCATTCCATTTTTCTCATAAGCAAAGAGTGAATAATCTTCATATGATTGAACAAACCCAAACTTCAAAAGTGAGTCAGACAACTTTTTAAACCAACATCGAGGCGCCTGTTTGAGACCATAAAGGGATTTGCGAAGTCTACAAACCTTGTTTGGGTGCGTCTGCCGGAACCCTGGAGGAAGCTTCATGTAGACTTCCTCCTCAAGATCACCATGTAAAAACGCGTTATTAACGTCCATTTGGTAAACTTCCCACTTGTTAGCAGCCACCAACCGAAGCAATGTTCTAACGGTTGTCATTTTAATAACAGGTGCAAAGGTCTCTGAGTAATCTTCTCCTTCTACTTGATTATTCCCCTGAACCACTAACCGAGCTTTGTACCTTTCCACCGTACCATCTGCATTATATTTTGTTTTATAAACCCATTGACTTTCGATCGCGGTTTTGTTAGGTGGTAGATCGACAATATCTCACGTGTATTGTCCTTTAAGAGCATCGAATTCTTTTCACATCGCCTTTCTCCATATTTCGTACTGGACTGCATCTTTGAAGTGCTTCGGCTCAACCGTATCGAGCAACTTTGTGAGAAAGGCTCGGTGACCTACAGAGAATTGCTCGTCAGAGATGTAGTGTGTTAAAGGGTACAAGGTGTTACCTGGATCCGTTGATGAGGAATCATGAGGAGAGCCGAGAGCATTGTGATGGGGATCTTGAGAGGCGACGATATGATAATTAACAAAGTCACGCAGACCCAACGGTGAAGCCGGAACATTCGGAGACAGCGGAGAAGGTTCTACAGCCACGTGTTCCGACGAGCCTTGTTCCAGAGCTTCGTCAAGCGTATCAGTGGGACTCGAAGAAACTACTCCAATCTCGGAGCTTGGAACAGTAGGCACCATCGTCAATGGCTACGGAGGAGACGTAGGTGAAGGCTCTGCCGTTACCGGAGAAGACGATGGCAGGTCCTCTGTTTCTTGAGCCGACTGTGGCTCATCTTCACGAGCACTCCCCCTCTCTACCAATGTAGGGGGGGCACAACCCAATCATTATCCTCAGAGCGATTCGAAAACAGAGGTGTTGTGGTCGAGACCGACGAAACACTATAGGGAAAAACATCTTCGCGAAACACAACATCACGAGAGACCACAAACTCATCACGCTCAATGTCGTTCACCTTCCAACCCTTTTTTGCGAAGGGATATCCTAAAAACACACAAAGACGGCTTCGTTTGCTAAACTTGTCTCTTGTGGGCCGGTGAGTGTAACATGCGCATCCGAACACGCGAAGTTGATCATAGTCCGACTTCTCTCCATGAATCACTTCATACGACGACTTGTTTTTCAAAATCGCAGAGGGGGTTCTATTAATCACGTAAGCTGCCGTTAAAACAGCTTCACCCCAAAATCGAATAGGAAGTCCTGCTTGAAACAATAATGCTCTAGCGACATTCAAGATGTGTCTGTGTTTTCTTTCAACTCGTCCATTCTGCTGCGGTGTAGACACACATGACGTTTGGTGCACAATTCCTTTTTTTTGAAAGAAAGACGCAAGACATGTAAACTCAGTACCGTTGTCACTTCTCACTATTTTAACTGATTTTCCAAATTGTTTCTCTGCATATGCCACAAAATTCTGCAAAACGGTTTGAACTTCCGATTTCTCGAGAAGTAGATAAGTCCAGACAGCGCGTGAAAAATCATCAACTACAGTCAAGAAGTACACGACACCAGTAGAAGAATTAACTCGATACGGACCCCAAACATCGCAATGAATTAGTGAAAAATTTTTTGTAGCTTTATTATCACTAATAGGAAAAACTTCTCGTGTTTGTTTGGCCTTATAAAAAATGTCGCATGCCTTAGAACAACCAGACAAAGAGCTAGTACTAAACATAGAAGAAAGCACCGAAAAAGAGGGATGTCCTAGTCTTTGATGCCACAAAGTGAGGTTGGAGTTGCCGTCGACTCTGTGAATTCTCGCAGCTTTGACATCCGCAAAATAGTAAACCCCATCACGCTCCTCACTGGCTCCAATCAAAATCCTCGTAGAACGGTCCTGTAAAACACACAATGTATCAGTAAACAAAGCAAAAAAATTGACTTGCTTAAGCAGCTTGGAGACCGAGATAAGTGTGCAATTCAAGTTTGGCACAAAGAGAACGTTATCCAAGGATATATTGTCGTTAACAAAGAGTGTTCCTTTGCTTAAAGACAATGTTCGAGCACCATCTGCAAATCCAATGGAGCATGGAGGTGTGCTCTCAAGGTTTTTAAGCAACGACACGCTTCCTGTCATATGATGAGAAGCTCCAGTGTCAAGTATGAGATCACCGTAGCTTGGCTTACCCGATAACTTGTCTGGCCGTTTTGACTTTTCTTGGATGAGTTTAGACAATGCTTACCACTGTTCTTCAGTAAACTCTGGGAACGATGAAGAGTTGGAGCTGGTTGCATGTGCCGTGTTTGCCTGTCCTCTACCACGACCAACAACACTCGGAGAATCTCCTCGTCCTCTACCACGAGAACCACGACCACCTCCTCTCTCGGTCCACCACTCGGGGTATCCAATCAACTGCCGACATCCCTTTTGGTCGTGCCCTGTTCGTCTACTGTGAGTGCATATCGACAAAGTATTCCTCCCACGAGCCAAGTCTGGCCGATCACCATTTGTTCTCGCAAGAGCAGCCTACGAGTCCACTGTCTTACTTTGCCACAACCAACTGCACTCTGGTTCTGCTCACGCACTCGAGCCGTACCAAGCCTCTGCTCTTCACGCACAATTTTTGAGTAAACCTCACCCAATGTAGGAAGAGGATTCGTCGCTATGATATTAGTGCAGAGGCTTCCGTATCGCGAATCTTCCAAGCCCAACACAAACTGGTGAACTTTTTCAGCTTCACGTTGCTTAGAGAATTCTTTGGCGGCTCCACAAGTGCACTGTATGCAAGGCTGATATTGCGATAACTCTTCCCACAAGCTCGACAACCGGCCATAATAATCCAAAACCGACTACCCATCTTGCCTACAAGATGCCAACTGTGCCTTAAGTTGATGAAGTCTAACCGTGTTCGTTGCACTAAACCGTTCTTTCAACTCCATCCACAAGGTGTGCACATTGGTGATGTACGTGACAGTAGACCATACCTTAGGCTCAATTGCTGTTCTCAACCAGCCAACAATCATTGAATTAACAACAATCCAGTTCTCATAATCCGGATCACTCGGCGCTGGTTTGAGAAGTGTTCCATTGATATAACTCGTCTTTCTCTTTGCTTGAAGAGCATTATACATCTCGGAGGCCCACTCCGAGTAGTTTTCTCCATTCAATATCACGGGAGAGATTAACACACCAGGATTGTTTGATGCATTAAGCACATAAGGAGACACGAACACCGTCTCCTTAGACTTCTCAACGATGAAAGAAGACGATTTCAATTCATCATCTCCAGCCATACTCACGACGCTCTGTTTGTTCACAGAGGGTCTAAAACACGATCAAAGAAAGAACTTCAGCGGAAGCACTTTGTTCTGAGCTCTGATACCATGTAAAACTAGGTTTGATCCAACTTACTTTCTTATTCATAATAACTTGTGTACTTATACAAAGGAGGAGTCGATGACTCTGTTTCAAAACACAAAACCTAATTAGCCAAAATCAACACATCGATTAACCCTTAACCACCACGAGAGTAAACCAAACCAACCAACAACAAACCAGCTTGATCGATACTCTCCCAATACTCAACAACGATCCTTTCTGCTTCTTTGTTTAGCTTGTAATAACTTTTTTCTTTGAAAAAATGGCAAGGAATGTCGGGCTCTTCATCTGCATTTTGATTATAGCAATGGATGTTTCAGCTAGAATTCTCGGCATTGAGGCTGAAATTGCTCAGAACAAGGTATATTACACACAATCTCAAGTCGATAGGAGTTGCGGATATCACTAATTTGTTTGTTTGGGGGTGCAGGTGAAGCATTTGAAGATGTGGATATTCGAGTGTAGAGACCCGAGTTACACAGCTTTCAAGTATGGTTTAGCCGCATGTATTCTTTTGGCGCTAGTACATGTAACGGCTAACTTGCTTGGTGGGTGTATATGTGTTGTCTCAAGACAAGACCTTGAAAAATCCTCTGCCAATAAACAGCTCGCTGTGGCTTCTCTAGTATTCTCCTCGTAAGTCCAAACACTACATAAACACAACAATGTATAAATCCTTTTTGTGGTGAAGAAGAAACTTGTAGACAGAGTTTATTCAAGATCGTTTTCTGTATGTTTCTCAGGATCATACTGGCAATTGCGTTCTCTTTGTTGATAGTAGAGACGATGGCAAACTCAAGATCAAGGAAAGCTTGCGGGATTTCTCACCATCGGGTACTGTCCATAGGAGGGATCCTCTGTTTCATTCACGCCCTCTTCGCTGTTGCTTATTACATCTCTGCAACTGCTTCAATACGAGAACGAACACACACAGGGCATGCTTGAAAAAAATGTCTACCCACTTGCACAGGCTCAAAATATTTTGTGCCATTAAAACACCCTTACACTTAAAATAGGAATCGACAAGAACACTCATTAAGAAGATGTCCAGAGGTATGCTATGTCTCATGATATAACAATGAACTAGGATTTTACCCGCATTTTCGTGGAGAAAATTTTTTATTAATAATTTTTTGTTATTGTTGAGCGTTTATAAAACATATGTTAACAGTAATAGTAACTAAATTTAAAAAAGAATATATATCAATATATATTAGTTAAATTAAATATTTTAGATTTTTTTAAGGCTATTAACTCGTGATAGATTTAAAAAATCATTTGAATAATATTTTAAACTTATGATATGATTAAATTATCAATGTTATATTATCTTACATAAACTATAAAATAACTAAATGAAAAAACTTTACAGTTTTTAATGTCATATTCCCTTAATGAATTTTTTTTACATATATGTATTATATTCACTATTAGTCTGTATGTGTAAATGGACTAATAAAAACTCATATATTCAGCAGTTATCAATTAATCTATTACTAGAGTTTTGATCCGCGCAATCGCGCGAGTTTTTTAAATAATTTTATATATTATTAATCATGTTTAGATTTTTCGAATATCGGGTTTATAATTTTCGGTTATTTCGAGTTTTGGATTCGGGTTTAGGTTCAAAACTTTTAGAATTTTCAGTTACATCGAATTCTGGGTTTGGTTTATATTTGAGATTTTTGAACTTTCAGATTTTCTCGGATACTCGTATGGGTTTATTCGGATAATATTCAATTCCCGAAATACTGTGAAACAAAACCCATTAGAGTATTTTAAAAAACATTAGATGACTAAACTTAAATTTTTATAGTTTATAAAAATTATTTATAAATTTTTATAGATTTTTGTAAATTTTATCACTTTATAAGTTTTTTAGAATTTTCGTAACATATTTTATTTAGAAAATAATAATATTGTAATATAATTATTTTAAA
>OVAN01005094.1:0-24245 GCA_900406275.1 Anastatica hierochuntica | reverse complement strand
TTAGATAGAAACATCAAATTATATGTGTAGGACATACGACTATAAACATGTTGATAAATCTATAAGTTATAAGATGTATTACATATTTCCTAGTTACGGTATATATAAATTCTAATAGTTATAAAATAAATCTATTAAAATACGGCATATATAAATTCTAATAGTTATAAGATAATTTTAGGAATACAGCAGTATATGTTTGATTCATAAAGAGAAAATATGACATATATGACATAAATAAGTTGGGTTCAAATAGACTTTTTTTAGGTAGATAAAAAAGTGTCTCTGTTTTAATAAGATAGATGATATGGAATGAGTAATCAAAGGGATATAAAGGAATAATCATAGAGATTGTTATTGGTGATTGGTAATCTAATGTTTCCTTAACATATATATTTATATTTTAAAAAACTAAAAACTATTTGTAACTAGGTGGTGTCCGTGAATTCGCGGGTGTAAGTAGGGTGGACAAAATATTTGGATTGAAGAATCAAAGCAAATCCGACCCCAAAAAGTGATACCGAATCTGAAACGAAATCAATAAAATATCGTTTGGATATAAAACTTCAATATATGAAAAAACCAGAACCGATCTCGGCACGAATTAAAATATTTTGAGTACCTAAAAATACCTAACTTACAATTATATACTTAAATATATTAGTCATTTTAGATATAATATCCAAAAAAATAAAATAGCCGAAAGTACTCGGATTATCTGAAAAAATTGGATTGTTGAGATTTTTTAGGTATATTTGGATTTTTTCCGACACAATTTAAACGGGTATCAAACCTGCAAAGATATAAACTGAACCCCGAATCGAAATGTATAGATACCCGAAGAACTTAAACATTTAACCCCAAAAGCTCGTAACCTGAATTAAATTGTCCGAACTCGAACGGAAACATGAACGCTTATTTGAACGCCCATCCTCAGGTAAAAATATAAATATATGAAGGATTTAACTATAATGCGATATTTTGTTATGTTTGCTTATCATAGTAAAATACTCTCTCTGTTTCATTTTAGATGATGTTTTAGAGGTATTTTTGTTTCAATTTAAATGATGTTTTCAACTTTCTATGCAAAAATTTAATGTTGTTTTGTGTTTTTGACTATTTGTATTCTGCAGTGTGATTTTTAATTGGTTGAATTAGCTGTATTTAATGTTGTTTTTATGGAAAAAGAGGTAAACTGAATAAAAATTCGTAGTTTCTTAAACAAAATGAAGAAACCTTAAGCATAAAGTATTGTGAAACAGAGGAAGTATGTTTTTCATTTATAATCATTTAAATGTGATTTTATTTGTTATATATTTTTTAATATATTAAATTTTAAAATGAAAAATGGTTCAATTGCTTAGTTAGAAATTACTCAGGAACGAAAACCTTTTCTAAATGAAAAAACCCTTGTTAGGTCTCTATCAAATATACGGAATAGTTTTTAAATTTTTGAATGCAAAAATTTCACATTCTACTCAATTTCTAAAAAAAAATATTTTCTACTTCAATTGTCTTGTAGATCAAGTTAAAAAATCGATTTCGTACTCCAAACATTTAATAGACAAACAATGATATAAACATGCAAAAAAGATCAAAATTTCTCAAAAAAATATCGATAATATAATGTATAACATTAAAGATTGAATTCCGTATAAATACGATGATATGTAAGATTTCGAGTAATATTTAACTTTTCATGTATGAATCAATATGAATTAATGTATATTATAAAAATTGTATACGATATATAATGGATCTAGGAAAATAATCGATATGAATTAATATATTTATAATTTTATTATGAAAAGAATGATTTTTCCAGTAAATCTATATATTAACTTTCTCTATAGATTTTCATGATTAATAGGAAAATTTTAATAGTAATGAAATATTTAATTTAAATATGAATATTTACATTCTATTTTATTCAAATTATTAATATCTATTAATATTCTATAAAAATATAATCTTTTTAAATGATTCAACAATATAAGAAAATCCATCTATTAGTATCTAGTAAAATTGTTCATGTTTTAAATTTTTCATTGATCAACTAAAAATAATTGTATATATAACTATAAAACATAACTAGCTATACAAAACATGTGAAATTATTTGAATTCGTGAAACTAGAATAATAAATAAATGAATACTGAGAGGAGCAAGTGGATCAGTGGTTGTACCACCTCTGCTACCATCTCACAAAATCAGTGTTCGAACCCTACACTTGCCTCTAATCAGAATAACTACTTGTCAATAGACTATATACGACAAAAAGGACACTCTTAAATAAATAAACAAATCAATTGTTAAACACATATATGTGGCCTCCTAAGATTTCAACATATTATTGTGGCATAAGGTACTTGCCATTTTGATACAAAGCAAGCACGACTTTGTATGTATGTATAATATATCAATCAAATGAGAAACAGATTTAAAATAGTAAACTTTTTTTTCCATATTAAATTTTATTAAAACATTTAACGAATACAACATTGGAATCAAACTAAGCCGGCAAAGACCAAAGTCAATCCGGAGCCAAAAGCCGACGAGTTTCGAGATACTCCCGGAGCCAAAAACTACCTGGTAAAAACCATCGACAACCAATATATCACAACAAATTTAAAAACAAACAACTTGCAAAACTAACTCCTCGAGATAAAGTCTCAAAGATGATGAAGTAAACGACGACGGAAGCGGATTAAGCGAAGAAGCAAAGAGAAGCCGAAATTATTGGGTTGAAAGCACTCATTATATTGCTCCAAGACGAAACCACGGGTAGAATCAGAACTCCTTCTATTGCTCATTGAATGAGCCACGAGTACACCGATCCGAGATCAACCTGGTAGAACAGGAGGAGATCAATTGAACACCGTTTACCCACGACTTACGCTTCATGAGCCGCAGCTCCAAATCCTTGCTAAGTAGCCGGAATAGACCTGAGAAAAACAGGAATGACGTTGGGGACGTCCCGTAGCTCGTCTCTTCAAGGATAAGCACACTCCCTATTCATCGCACCTAAACCACCATAAAACTCTAATGACAAAACATCAAACCACAAGGGATGAGAAACTAGAGCTCGAGAAGCAAGAAACTGTAACCAAATCTTGAAACCAAACCATGGGAGCGACCCAAAACCCTAAGAACAGAGTCGGAGTCTCAACACCGTGAGAGACCACTCCGAAACAGGGAAACGAGACACCACCGACTTTGTGCATCTCTCTACGGCGGAGGAAAAAGTAGATCTGAGAGATTTGATAAAAACCCTCCACCCACGAAACCTAAAAAGTCGACCCTACAGACCCGACACCTCCACAATGACCTCACCGGCGCTCCAACAGTGATCCTAAATCACCGGATCTAGCCTCTGTGCACCGAAAACTGAGACTTCGACACCGGAATATAAAGACACCGCACAACGCCCTGCATATTGGACCACGGGAGGAGAGAGGCTGAAGAGCAATTTAGAAACAAAGTTAAAGAAACTCTGGCGCCGGCAAAGGCGGCGGAATGCCGGAGAGAGAGCAAATTGATCAGAGGCTTCTTCTGTTCTTACTCAAAAGTTTAACAAATGAGTTATTATGTGAAATAACTTTATTTTAACGCAAAATAGTAAACTATAATACCCCCATTATTTTTAAGACTACAGATTTATTTTATCATTTTATTTTTTTTTCGCCATTTATTTTATCATTTTATCGTTGTAACAAAAATTCACTCATTTATATAACAACACATAAACACACACACATATATACATATCGACACACACTATCTTAAAAACTTCAAAATCATGCTTTCTTAAAACTATAAGCTCATTAAAATGATTTTAAACAAAATTCAAATGTTCAACTATGACATCAAATTAAAAGTTAGAAAGTTATCCAGAACAAAGATGCATCAAAATTGCGCGAAAAACGCTATGCTAAAAACATCAAAATCATGTTTCCTACCCCTATAAGCTCATTAAAATGATTTAAAACAAAACTCAAAGTTTACACTATGACATCAAATTACAAATTAAAAAATCATCTAGAAAAAGATGCATCAAAATTGCGCGAAAAACACTGTTAAAAACATCAGAATCATGTTTTCTTACACTTGTATGCTCATTAAAATGGTTTAAAACAAAACTCAAAGTTTCAATTAGACATCAAATTATAAGTTAAAAAATTACTCAGAACAAAAATGCATTAAAGTTGCGCGAAAAACACTATGCTAAAAATTTCAAAATCATGTTTTTATACACCTATAAACTCATTAAAATGGTTTAAAACTAAATTCAAAGTTTCATCTATGATAAATGGATCTTTGCTTTTGAACATTGTGGTCCAATGGTAAGAACATGTTCCTTCCTGGAAGCAGGTTGTGAGTTTGATCCTTGCCAGAAGGAAACTATTTCACGCTGTCTCTAGACACTCACACGGATATGAGTATTTGCTTTCGACTCATTTGAATACCCAGAAAAGGAATCTATCTGTGGACTAACCTCCCATCCAAAAATTAAGTCTGGTTCTTTAATAGATTTGGGTTTAACCCTTTTCTTTATAAAAAAAAACTATGAGAAATGGATTTAAAATGGTAAACTTCCAATATATCAAAGACTTTTAACTTAAAAAAGTGGAATCTAAAAGAGGTGCTTGTCTTGTAAAGTCTCCTCATTGGTTTAAGGGTTACACAAAAGAATGTCCCTCGTAATCATGAATTGAGCTGTATTGTTGTTACATCACTCTCGTAATCCTCTCTTGATTTTTTCCCTTCTTTTTCTTTAATCATGCACATCCCTTCAAGTATTTTCTACTCCATTAATTTACACTTTTTCGTTTAAATAAATAAATAATGCATCACTGTCTCAGGTTCATGCACTCCTCCGTAACTATGTAAATATGCAATAACAAGAAAAAATTGTGTCTTGTGAAAATCAATGGTCAATCCCTCTCAGCCAATAACAAAATAAAATTGAAAGTTCTAAATTCTTTATGACTAGCTTTATTTCTCTATAAAATAAGGAGTTGGTGAAATGAGTTTAAAGGTAGTAAACAACAAAGAAATCGGAATATTGCTATATTAATTAAAATCTTTATATATATATATGTATGTATGTGATTGATTTTGTAATGAAAATGAGCTAAAATTAGAGGGAACAAAGTGGAGATGAAAGCAATAAAGGGCCTAGAGGACAACGAGGTGAGGATAAAAGCATTACCTTCTACTTCTCCACGTTACCTTTCTTATCTCTTTTAATTGTCAATAATGTTTTTTTCTCTTATTTTCTTGTAACAATTATTGTTGAATTTTATCCAAAAAAAAAACAATTATTGTTATATTACCGAAAACACAACTATTCATTGTTTCAAATTCAATGCATCACTTTATACTAAATGATACTCTTCTCTGGCAAAAATGTCATTTTAGAATTTTTACTTTATTTCATAAAAATTAGATTTCAATATAACTTTTTAATTAAAAATTCTATTATATCCTTTGTCTATAACTCATTGAGAAATTTTCTTAAATAACATGTTTTTTAGTTTCTCACCCCGTCTAGCACACACGCCCGAATTTTTCCACCTCCAGCATTTTTAATTAAGACAATGACTATTTTTAGGAAAACTTTCTTAAAATTCTAATAATTAGAAAACTTCTCATGAACTTCTGTCAAAGTTCATAAAATTAAGAAGCATATCTATAGTTTCAGAAATATTTTTCCTAATATTTAAGAAGAATATCTAAAGTTTCAGAAATACTTTCCTAAAAATGCTAGATATGAAAAATTAGGTCATGTGTGCTAGATGTAGCTGAGAAACTTAATTTAGTGCTAAATATGAAAACTGCTCTAACTATTGCTTTTGAATTTAATTTATAACCATTTAATCAAAGGCACATTAAATAAGGATAAATTTGCATAATTACAATTTTTCTTAATATGTGTGAAATGTGTCAAAATGACACTCTTTAAAAAACGGGAAAAGTATGTTTTGAGGGAAAAAAAACAGGGTTTACACATTTTAATACAAGTTAGACTTTCCACATTATATTTAAGCTTAAGTATAAATTAATCAAATGAAATAGTTCCCTTTTAGATTTTATATAAAGAAATGCAGATTTTAACAATTTTAACAACAGTAAAATATATGACAACGAAGTGCAAGATTTTCTACTTTCTTTAATAATTTTCTTCAATTCATTTCATATATGTAATGTACAAAAAAAAAGGACGTGGAAAAAGACAGATCACAAGGGCTTTAAGGATGATGACATTGTCATCTGAATTCTCAAGCAAATTCTTCAGACCACTCGTGTAATGTTGGATGTCTTGACGCCGATACTCTTCGTGTCCAGAATATTCACTGATCCAAAAGATGTAACGACAATATGTTAGGCTTCTTTTCCACAGAGAATCACAAAGAATAATACAACAAAAAAGTGTCATGATTCTAAAGGTCTTTGTTTGTTTGTTTGTCATTTATTAGAAATTAGCATATATATGCATCCATCTTTCATATTCTGTTTGATCCAATACTTTAATATTCAAAGAAGATGGGATTTTTACCCGTGAGAATAAGCTGTGGCATCTGTAATAACAACACTCACATATGGATCATCCAGTGCTACTGTATCAAAAATCGTTTGCCCCATACAATTTGGCGGCGTAATAGCTGAGAAAATGTTAAAGAATCAACCAGCTAATCCGAAAGAACATATAAAGAGTCCACAAAAGTGGAGGCATGATGATTGTCTTAGTCTCGTAGACTCAAATGATATTGGCATACTGACCTGCAATCACTATAACTTGCTAACCCCTGCAATCACCAAAGAATGCGCCGAAACGCATTTTCGCTACCTTATAATCTTCACCTTCTCTGATGATCAGCCCATCTACCAAAGTCTGCATCTACATTGCCTTTATCCGCTTTCTCCGAATTGTAGAGATGGCACCTGAATAGTTTAACACCTCTTCCTCCAATAAACTACGAAAATCACTTTTGTTCAACATGTAGGATTCACCAGTTTCTAGCAGATGTGTAAGGTATAACCTTCAATTACTAAAAGTAGATAGCGAATCACTCACACACTCACTCACTATCCCCGGTCTGCTCAACACTATCACCGGTTTAAATTCGTTGTTTCAGATAGGTTTAGAGATCAGAATCGAAACCAGATAATAAGTTACCTATTTTAACCAGCTCAAGCAAGAATCATAACTGACCAAGAAACTTGCACGAAAGAAAACAACAGCAAACAAAAGACTCCTCCTGTATTAACAAACATTAGTTTAACTTTGTGAGAGAAGAAAAAAAGAAAGCTAAGGAGTCGCTGCTCTTCTTTCAAACGAATTACACAATCTCTATGAACCAGGCGTGGATATCTCAACGTAAACCATTTGAGTATACCCATTGAACACTGACTTATCAAGACGACCTAAACCTAGTCGTTGGAACAAACGGTGCCTGCCATCTGCTACAATTGGCGGAGTCGAACGAGCAGGGTCATATCGCGACTGGTGGGTCAACGATGGTCCTGCAACTGGAGGAAGCTCCCAGTAGACATCAAGAACTGATTCAACGTACCGGCTGTTCTGAAAATGCTGATTGTATGAGATGACTGTGTTTGTGTGGTTGAAATCGTCTCTCATTTCTCCTCTTACTCCCCACCATGTTTCACTCGGACCACATAGTTCCTCTATATCAACTGCTTTTTCCCAGAACTTCTTCCTCTGAGATCTAATCCTGGCTTCATCGCTGTCTTTGAAACAGCTGTGGCCGCCTCCTGGGGAAAACAAACCCATCATATGAGAAAAAGAAAATCCAGTTCTAAACCAACGTAACTAAATGTTTGATCTCTTTAGAACCCACCTTTAATATATGGCTGATCACATATATGTCTCAGAGAATAGTGATCCCCGGTTCCTGTATCGTAGTTATCCTCGAAAATAAGATGTCGGAAACCAGCCTTCAGTGCCTGCTTTAGCCTGCGCTTGGTAGCATATCAGACAACATCAGTGAATTCTTCGTGGCACATGCAATACGGGTAAGATATGAGAAATGAGAAAAAAACTACCTTTTAAGTTCATTCTGATGGTCATCGAAAAAGACGATAACGCGGCTGGGGTCTGTTATTCCTTGTTTTCTCAACACATTCTTCCAATCAACACTACCAAAATCAACAAAATCTTTCCCTGCAAAATATGTGCAATTTCCATCAACATAGGCAGGTCCCTTTCTTAGGTATTTCTCAGGGTGCCTGGGCGTTATGGAGAGAATCGGTGTATCTGGCATCGCCTGCCGCAGAACCCAAGTAGAATGTCCCTTAAAAGCACCACTCTCAATCATCAGATCTGGTTTCAGCCATCGGGTCATGAACCATAGCCCAAAGCTGTGATCAAAACCCATTCCATGCATGTTGTTCTTTATAGGTCGTGTTTCGTATATCGGCACAAACTCTTCAAGAGCCTTGAGTAGATCCTTGGAGGTCCACTCAACTTCTTTTCCATGTTTCGATCTGCCTTTTGCCAAGGAAAAGAATTAAATACGTCCATACCAACAACAACAACAACAAAAAGTCAATCTGCTGAAAAGTCTTCTTCATCTAAATCACCAAAGAGATAGAGAAGAAGACGGCGAACAACACAATCACTATCTCAAACTATCAAACTCATAATTAAAAGTGTCTACAGAAGTTAATGGCTCTTCTCTACTAATTTCACTCACAACACCAAAAGAATCCACTGAGTACTATCCAGAGACTGTTCAATGGCAAAAATTGTCACAAATCTAACTCATGTTTCTTGTGATTATTAATATGCAAAACTCGGTCTATCGAAGAATCCCAAATATCTAAACTAGCCTGAATACAATCTATACAAAGATCAAATCTAACAAAAGCATTCTAAGCAAATGCACAGAGAAATCACTAGAGATTTCACTCGCATAACGAAAAAGTCAAAGGCTCCAAAGAGGGAGGGAATCAAATC
Source organism: Anastatica hierochuntica (assembly GCA_900406275.1). Classification (NCBI taxonomy): domain Eukaryota; kingdom Viridiplantae; phylum Streptophyta; class Magnoliopsida; order Brassicales; family Brassicaceae; genus Anastatica; species Anastatica hierochuntica. Next base: position 15,265 of record OVAN01005094.1, on the reverse strand, counting down.
GAGAACTAAGATAACAGAGATCTGGAGTGCTTACACCAAGGAACACCTAGGGCACCAAAGTCCGATTCGAGACCGTCAAGACCAAAAAACCCGATCCGAGCAGCCCGATCGAAACGGGAGATGCAGACGAAGCTGGTAGAATGAAAAGCCAAGGAGGTGAGGAAGAGAAGGACGAGCAAGAGGAGAGCGAGGACGAGGCAAGGCCACCACTGATGTCCGATCCGAGAAAGGAAATTAGAGGCGAGGAGGTAGATGTGAGGCCGCTTGATCTTAGATTCGTCGGCGCCGGATACACCGGAAACAGAGAGATCGGCGTCGGAGTGAGGACGGCGGGAGGAAAGCGTGCGATCGAGCATGGTGGTGGGAGTTTTGGGCGACTGAGAGTGCCAGATTGATTCGCCTTTGTTCATCCCTCTTTCCATTTTATAATACTCTCTCTAATCTTTTCTCTTTTTTTTTTTTAAGGTGAATTCAATTTTTTTTTGTAATTCAAAGGATTTCTCTCTACTTTTGAAGGGAAATTTTACTTTTTTTACTCAATTTTTTTGGGTTTTCCCAAAGTAAATGCCAAAAATTTACAGCCCAAATATGGTTTGTTTAGTTATAATAATATGATGATTACGTTACATGAACAAATATTAAAGTATTTGTGGACTAAAAAAGTTTCTTATCTTTGGAAATTGCAACATAATTGGACCAGGTAACCATTTCGAGCAGCTTGTTTATTATTGTGTACAATTGCGTACAAGAATAAATTTATGAAGTTGCTTATGTTTATACGTTACACAAAAGTTTAATGATTTTTTAGCGAAACCAGACGAAAGATTTATTAGAAAAAATTAAATGAACAGAAAAGTGAATCAAGCACGAAATGAAGAAGAAGATGGAGCTGTATTGGGCGACGTTATGGGTTTTTTTTAAACGTCTAATTGATATTAAATAGACAACGGATCATACAATGAGTTTAATAGCCACACTAGTGGTAAAGTAAAAATATGACAAGAAAAAGATGATCGGTAAACCTTTTTAGCCATCTGCTGAAATATTTCGTTCTCTGTTCGTGTAGGAAATCGAACTTAAAGGTAGTTTGAGTATCCACCATCTGATATCGGTGGTTCCATTCCTCAGTAGACGGGTCTTGTTGATGGCTCGATTGTTAAGCCATCTTCCGATGCTCTAGATTATAAGATTTGGATCTTGGTTAACTCGATGGTGATAGGCTGGTTATGTACTTTTATTGCTCTTTGTGTTCGATCCACTGTGTCCTTTATAACATATGTTCATAGTTTATGGGATAACTTCAGAGAACGATTTTTTGTTGGTAAAATGGTTCGGAATCATCATCTTAGGACTCAGATTGCTTCGTGTCGTCAAGATGGACAACCTTTGCTCGAGTATTATGGGAAGCTCGCTTCGATGTGGGATGAGTTGTACACATATAAGCCACTGTCGATTTGCTCATGTGGAGCAAGTGTCGTGTACGCAAAGGAAAGAGAAGAGGAAAAGGTCCACCAGTTCGTGATGGGGCTGGATGAGTCTCGGTTCGAAAATATCATCAACTCGATTGTTTATGCCGAACCGGTTCCCGATCTCGCCAATGCTTACGCACGTGTTGTTTGGGAAGAACAAAAGATGGTTGCGGCTAAGACTCGTGAAACACAAGCTGATGCAGTTGGATTTGCCACGTGTCGCTCTTCCAATGTGTTGCAGCCGGGTCAGAGACAAGGAGGATATTCTCTCACTCTCAAATCAGACTCGATGGTCTCTTGAAACAATTGTAGAAACAGAGATCACGCCAGACTCCTATGCTTGCATTGTGGAAAATCGGGTCACAAGAAAATGTATTGTTGGCAGTTGAATGGGCATCTCGAGTGGTTTGCCAAGCTTGCTTTGCGTCTTGGTGGTTGTGGAGCTGCAAGGGGTGGTCGTGGATCTGGTCGAGGAGGAAGAGGTCAACTGATGATGGCACACGTGACTTCCAGTAACTCTTCCAATTTTCCAGAGTTGGCGGCAGAGCAATGGAAAGCAATTAGCGCAATAACTCAAGCTAAGTCAAGTGGAAATTCTAACGACCTTTCCCGTACGAGTATAGGTGATGTTATTATCGATATCGAAGCATCACAACACATGACTGGTAACTTGTCTTTGTTGATTGACATTACACGTACTCTGCTTTGTTCTATCGGTTTTTCGGATGGGAGTAAAACCTTGTCTACTTCCATGGGAACTCTTCCACTCACTGATGCTATTTCGCAATCTAACGTTCTTTACGTTCCAGATTTGAATTGTTCTCTCATATCTGTTTCCAAGCTTTTGAAACAAATGAAGAACTGTTTTGCCATGTTCACTGATACTTTGTGTGTTTTATAGGACTGTTTTTTGAGGACTCTGATTGGAGTCTGTGAAGAACGAGATGGTGTGTAATACTTGAAGGGTGTAGCAACGGTTTGTGCTAGTAGAGTGGATGCATAACCTGAGAAAGCTATGTGGCATAGACGGTTGGGTCATCCGACTTTTTCTGCGCTTTCGGCTTTGCCTTTTTCTAGTTTTAAGAAATCGAATAATTATGCAAGTGCTTGTGATGTGTGTTTTCGAGCCAAGCAAATACGAGCCTCCTTTTATGATAGTTTGAATAAGACAACGAAATGTTTTGAATTGGTTCACGTTGATATTTGGGGACCGTATCGGTTTCCTTCGTCTTGCGGCGCATCTTATTTTTTAACGTTTATTGATGATTTTTCACGTTCAGTATGGAATCATCTCTTAGTGGAAAAGACATAGGTTCACCAAGTATTGCTAAATATTGGCGCATATTCAGAAAAACAATTCGGAAAAGCCGTTAAGACAACTCAAAGCGATAACGGTACTGAGTTCACCTTCTTAGCACCATTTTTTCGTGAACATGAGATTGTTCACCAGACATCTTGTGTTTACACGCCACAACAGAATGGTCACGTGTAGCGGAAACGTCGTCACATTTTAAACGTGGCTCGTTCCTTGCTCTTTCAAGCGAATTTACTTGTGAATTTATGGGGCGAAGCGGTACTTACAACAGCTCATGTTATTAACTTTACTCCCACATCCATTCATAGTGGTCGATCTCCACATGAGCTTCTGTTCGGAAAGCAGCCCACATATGATCATCTCTTTGTTTTTAGTTCATCATGCTACACACATCGCCAATCTCGTGATAAGGATGAGTTCGAGTCTCGTAGTAGACATTGTATTTTTGTTGGATATATGTTTGGAAAAAAGAGCTGGCGTGTTTATGAATTAGAAACCGAAGAATTTTAAATCTCACGGGATGTGATTTTTCAGGAGAATGTGTTCCAATTTCAGACCTCGTCTTCGTCTTCTTCGAACACAAGCTCTTCACCTGCGGCCTGTAGTTTGGTTGATGGTGATTAGATACTTGTGCGAACTGCTCATATTCTCGAAAATGAGTTTCACGACAGGAGAGCTTTTTCTGATTGTTCTCCTGGTCAACTCGTGCTTCCTGCTTTGCCACTTACGTCTCCGGTAATGACGGTTCTGTCGTCTCCTTTGGCGGTTCAAACGAAACCTAACAGTTCACCTCTGTTAAATGAGGATATTAATGACAATGTTGAACTTCTTCAACCTGTTTTGGGACATGGAACTCGTGAGAGACATCCGCCTAAGAGGCTTAACGTTTATCTTCTCTATAATGTTTCTTGCGTAAGTAATACACCACCCGTTCTCGCTAACATCTCATCAGATCCTCCTCTCACTGTTCCAGGTAATACACCTTATGCTCTTGAATATTACATCACTGGTGCGTTGTTTTCTTCGGGACATCAAGCTTTTCTTGTAGCGATTGTCGCCAACAAAGAACCGAAGGGCTATAAGGAGGCTTTGAAAGACAAAGAGTGGTGCGATGCCATGACGTATGAAGTAGATGCGTGTGAGAAGAACCAAACATGGTTTATTATCGATTTACCCAAAGGAAAAGAAGCTCTTGGAAATAAATGGTTTTCAAATAAAATACAATGCTGATGGTTCTATTGAGCGTCATAAAGTGAGATTAGTGGTTCACGACAATGAACAAGTTGAAGGGGAAGATTTCACCGAAACTTTTGCTCTCATCGCTAAAGTAACTACGATTCGTAGTTTACTTAAGACTATTACAGCAGAAAACTGGGAGATACACCAAATGGATGTACGCAATGCCTTTTTGCATGGTGACTTGAAAGAAGAGGTGTACATGAAGCTTCTTTTTGGTTTTCGTCACTCGAATCCAAATAAAGTTTGTCGTTTACATAAGTCTCTATATGGTCTTAAGCAGGCTCCTCAATGCTGGTTTGCAAAATTGACGAGTGCTTTGACCGATTTTGGTTTCATTCAATCATATGCCGACTATTCTTTTTCACTTACACTTCTGATGACATAGAGATGCGAGTGCTTATCTTTGTGGATGATCTATTGATACGCGGTGATAACTCTGAAGCATTACGAAAATCCAAAAATTACTTGGGAGAGTGTTTTTACGTGAAGGATCTTGGCAAAGCAAAATATTTTCTTGGGCTTGAAGTTGCACGGAACAGTAAAGGTATTTATTTGTCACAACGAAAGTACACATTCGATATTGTTGCTTAGACAAGTCTTCTCGGTTCAAAGCTGATGTGTCAGTATTTTAGTAGTTTTTACTACGGTTTTCACACGAGATTTATGGTTTTTAGTTTGTATTCAGATCTTTTTAGCGCAGATTTGTGTCCTTTGTTGTTTTTACAGGAGTCGAGCTTGAATGTGCGAAAAGAATGCATTTTGGATGGATTTCAAGCATCGAAGGACGTGTTCGTGCAAAGCTGGAAAAATACCCACAAAGGACAAGGATCAACCGATCCATGTCTAGGGATCGATTGATCCCTGTCCCATTTTGCGGACCGATTTTATGAAGAACCATACCGAACTTATTTCGAACCGGATTACTATCAAAAGACCTAAGCTCATGTTTTACCTTTTATTATGCACTTTTACAGACTTTTAGAGAGCAATAGAGATATTTGTAACCTAGGGAGAAGAAGCATCTCAGTACTTCGATTCGAGAAGTTTTCGGAACCTTTTACTCTTATTTTTGTTAAATACAATCATGTCTCTCTTGAATTTGATTTGTGTTTATACAATTATCATAAGTTAGTAGTCTGATCGTTGGGTTTAGGGTTCTCACATAAGGATTCATGAATTGTTGACGTAGAATTGCATGATTAGGGACTTAATCTCATGGATCTTTATCTATGATTGTTAGTAATGCATGAAATCAAACTGATCACTTAATTTCTGAACTTAGGTAATTTAACGCATGGAAAGTGTTTGTTTAAGTGCCTGAAAGAATGTTAGATGAACAATTCTTCTTANCAATGGAAGTTGATGTTTAAGTGAATTGTGAACATATCAAACCTGTTAATAATGCATGATTAGAAATTGAGAGTCAACGGAAGTTAGTCTCGAGATTTCTAATGCATAAAGCGCTGATACTATGAAAGTAGATCAGTTCTACATTAGAGTTTGAGTTCAAGACGGTTTATAACTTGTTCCCTAGTCTAAAATTTGAATCAACGATGAATCGTTTCCCTGAGAATACGCGATGCCCAACACTTCTTTGATTGATTTACAACCCTTTCGTTGTTGTCTGCTTTCTTTGTTCTTTAGATTTCGATATTTGCATCATCTACAAAAGTTCTTTTTAGCTTTAGCCCGATGTTTTAGATTCTACATTCTTCGTGCTACCTTTGATCTCTGTGGATTCGATCTCGAACCACTACAACATTCATATGTGCGCTTGCAGTGTTATCTCAGGCAAAAACCTGAGCTATCAAGTTTTCTGGCGCCGTTGCCGGGGACCAATAGGGAGTCTTAGAACTTAGGATCATTGCGTGCCTAAGGCATTTTTCTTTATTTTGTTTAATCAATTCTTTTTCTTCTTTGTTTTTGTGCTTTCACGTGCATGAATAGGCCTCATACTAGAAGCCAAAGGATCGAAAATCTTCTCGAATTCGAGCATTAACCTTCGCATCTAGAGAGATAGAAGAAGAAAGAGAAGTTGCTGGAGGTTATTGAATAATTTGAATTTGCTGAAGTCATGGGTGACAACTTGGTAGATCCCATTCAAGTTCATAATAATCCTCTCTTTCCTGGAGCTCTTCTAGGAGTTGATCCACCTGCTGGAGGTGGTGGTAATGCTGGTGCTCAGCAAGCTGGCCAGCAGAATGTTGCAGCTGAGGAGCAACAAGGCGCAAATCAACCTCGACAGAGGATGACTCTGGCGCAATATGACACTTCGGAGGCCTTCCATGCTAATCGTGTTGGGGTTCGTCCGCCTCCCTTTGAGAGAAGGGACTTTGAGATCAAGACAGGTCTCATTAACTTGGTGCAGCATAATCAGTATCATGGGTTGCCATCACAGAACCCAATGCACCATCTGGATAAGTTTGAAGCCATCTGCAATACTATCCAACACAACGGAGTGCCTGCTGAAGCTCTGAAATGTAGGTTGTTCACTTTCTCTCTAAAAGACAAAACTACAAGATGGTACAATAGCTTAGAGCCTGATTTATTTCCTTGGTGTAACAGGATTTCACCAATTGGGTGCTGAGAGCTTTCATGCAGCTTAGGAAAGATTCAGAGAATACCTCGATGATTTTCCTCATCATGGGTTCTCAGATTGGAATCTCCTTAACATTTTTTATAATGGTGTTGAGGAGAAGTATCAGAATGCTATGGACACCGCGAGCAATGGTTATTTCATGACTAAGACTATGAAGGAAGCTTACATGCTAGTGAATAACATGGCTAATAGTCAAGCCAATCGCAGATCAGACTATGATCGAGTTAGAGGAGTTGTGTCATTAGATGCAAAGATAATTGATGATCTGTAGTCAAAGCTCGATGAGCACATGAGGAGAGATCAGCAGGGAGCGAACTTTGCTGGAGAGCAGAATGATACACCTATTTTTCAAGAGCAGAAGATGGGACAGATGTATCAGGAATTCATGTCTGAGGAGCTGAATGGTAGACAAGCAGATGTGAATTACATTGGAGGTCAAGGAAACTTTGGTAATAGAGGTTTCAACCAACAAAACCTATTCTAGAACAAGCCATACAATTAGAATCAGAGTGTCTTCAACTCCGGATTTCAGAATAAGAATCAGAACAGTGACTTCGGAAACAGTGGCTATCAGCAAAAGCAGTTTGGTTAAGGAGGATTCAAGAACAACTATCACTCGGGGTATCAGAATCAAAACTAGGGACAGTCTTCTGCATCTTCTCAAGATAGTGAGCTGAAGAAAATGTTGCAGCTAGTCTTGGAAAATCAGACAAACTCCTCTGCGGACTTAAATCAGAAGATGGATAACATGTACAGTGATCTCAATGGGAAATTCGAGACATTGAGGACACAAATGAAGTTGTTGGAAACACAGGTTGCTCAGAATTCTGCGAGCAATAGAGCTCCACCGGGAGTCATTCCAGGCAAACTAGAGAAGAATCCAAAGGAGCACTGCAATGCCATTACACTTAAAAGCGAAAAAACGATTGAAAAATTGTCTGGGACAGAGATCGATCGATCCTTGTCCTTGGATCGATCGATCTATGCATCAGACAACCATAGAAAATTGCGAAATTTGGCGATTGATCGATCATCTGAAAGGATCGATTGATCCCAAAAGGAGGAAAAAGATCGATCGATCCCTGTCTCTGGATCGATCGATCCCTGTTTTGACGAGAGGGTATCCAATTTTGGCGATGAAACGAATGCGCAGGAGGTTGAGGATCAGTATGTGCCACCCTCACCTTATGTTCCCAAGCCTTCGTACCCTTCCAGACCTCGTCAAAAGATCAAGGAACGAGAGTATGAGAAACTGAAAAATCTCGTTGGTGAATTACATGTTCGGTTGCCTTTCGTAGAAGCAGTCAAGATTATACCTTCTCTTAAGAGATACATGAAGGAGATTCTTTCAGACCGTATGACATTAGAACATTGTATTTCAGTTCTCACTGCAGAATGTAGCGCGGTTCTTTAGAACATAGCACCAGAGAAACGCGAGGATCCAGGTCCTTTCGATTGCCTTGCAAGATCGAATCACTTACCTTTGAGCGATGCCTCTGCGATTTGGGGTCAGGAGTTAGTGTGATGCCACTCTCGGTATCGCAGCATCTGAATTTGACTAACTATAAACCCACAAGAATGTCTTTGGTGCTTGCAGATAGATCTATTTGAAGACCAGTGGGTATTCTAGATAACATTCACGTTGGAGTTGAAGAGGGATATGTTTTCACAGAATTTGTTGCCTTGGAGCTAGAAGAAGAACCCAAGGATCCTATTATCCTTGGAAGACCGTTCTTATCTACTGCTAGAGCCATGATTGATGTGTAAAACAATCAAATAGACCTTCGACTTGGGAAGTTGACTATGAAATTCAACATCGAGAAATCCATAAAGAAGCCTACCATTGATGGGCACACGTTTTGGGTTGATACACTTGCTGATGTGATCGAAGATTCTGCTGAAGAACTCTACACTAAGGAACCATTACATGTAGCTTTGAATCAAACTGAAAGTGAATATGATTTTTTGGATGCAGATACTTCTGAGGTTGATGAATTGCTGGATTCAGCACTGCTGTTGAGAAGCATGTCGCGTTTATCAAGCTCGAAGAGCCATCACCAGCGACTTCTCAAGCATTGGTGGCAAACTCAAGTGCTGATTGGAGCGAGTTGGAAGCTCCAAAAGTCGAGCTCAAGCCACTACCTGCATGACTAAGGTATGTTTCCTTAGGTCCTAACTATACATATCCTGTAATTGTCAATGCTAATCTGAACAATGCTGAGACTGCCTTGCTTCTTTCGAAGTTAAGGAAGTATAGAAAAGCATTGAGATATTATTTGGATGATATTATAGGTATTCCTCAGAGATGTCAAACATTACTTTTGGGATGATCATTTTCTCTACAGGAGATGTGCTGATGGACTTTTTCCCAGATGAATTCCAGAGTCTGAGGTTCAAGGTATTATGTATCACTTCCATGGTTCTGAATATGCAGGACATTTTGCTACTTTTAAAACTGTTTCAAAAGTGTTGCAGGCAGGTTTTTGGTGGCCATCACTCTTTAAGGATGCCCATGATTACGTCTCTAAGTGTGATGCATATCAGAGGAAAGGCAACGTCAATAAGCGGAATGAGATGCCTCAGAACTTCATCCTAGAAGTAGAGGTTTTTGACGTATGGGGTATTGATTTCATGGGACCTTTCCCATCTTCTTATGGAAATCAATACATTTTGTTTGCAGTAGAATATGTATCCAAGTGGGTTGAGGCGCTGGCCAACCCCTCTAATGACGCCAAAGTGGTCTTAAAGATGTTCAAATATGTGATTTTTCCTCGCTTTGGTGTGCCAAGAGTGGTAATAAGGGATGGAGGACCACATTTTATCAACAAGTTGTTTGAGAATTTTTCGAAGAAGCATGAAGTTAGACATAAGGTAGCCACACCTTATCGTCCTCAAACAAGTGGACAAGTTGAGATTTCCAACAGAGAAATCAAGGGAATCCTGGAAAGGACTGTAGGCAAGACTCGAAAAGATTGGTCTGTGAAGCTAGATGATGCGCTATGGGCGTATAGAACTGCCTACAAGACACCACTAGGCACTGCACCATTTCATTTTGTGTATGGGAAGGCATGTCATTTTCCTGTTGAACTCGAGTACCAGGGACATTGGGCTACGAAGTTGCTGAACTTCGACATCAAGCATGCAACTGGGAAGCAAATTATTTAAATCAATGAACTTGATGAGATTCGATTGAATGCTTATGAGAACACAAGGATTTACAAGAAGCGGACCAAAACATTCCATGATAGGAGGATCATTCCATGCCAATTCGCTGTAGGAGATCAGCACTACAAGAAATTGAGGTATTGATAGCACTTAATAATATCGTTTTTAAATTTCTTGCTATAAAAGAGTTTGACACCACTTTTTCTTAACGTTCAGTATTTGATTATGCTATAAAAATTTTGGCCGCGTAAAAAGCGTTCTTAAACGGCAAAGTTTTTTTAGACTCCAAAAAAATATCCCTCTATTTTTTTCATTTTCCCTCTAAGTAAAATTTTAGTCTCTTTCACCAAATAATCAAACTAAAATTTATCCTAACCCTAAATCTTATTTCTCTCGTATCTCTTTCTCTTCCGTCTCTCCTCCTCTCTTCCTTATCATTCCAGACGAGTTTGTAGAAACATCTGCTCCTTCAACAAATCAAGTGGAGCAATCTCCGTCTTTTCGAGTCTGTAGAGAATGGCTCGGTATTGACTTTGCGATTTTGGTGAGGTGGGAGACAAGGAAGAAGATGATCTTCATCTGCTTCTCTCTCTCGACGACGATATAACTGCCGAAAATCCTCCGCCTTCTCCAGCCGGTGAGAGCCACCGTCTTCATAGTACTAGATCTTTCTCTTTTTGCTTAGTCTTCTTCATCACCAGTGATAAGGTACAAAACCTTCTGACTTTAATCTAACTAAGCCTCTTGATATATATTGTTTGCAGATCCGAGTAGGAAAGAGAGAAATGAAGTGAAATAGGAAGACAAGGAGCAAGATTACAGTAAATTTATCACTTTAGAGTATACCCTCTTTGATTTGCTTCGGTTTAAAAACTAGTTCGATCTTAATCTAATGCTAGTAGAGATTGAATAGATTATATATAACTTGTGGAAGTTATGGTCTTTCTCTCAAGGCTTTCTATTTTGTTCTTTTACATGTCAAGCTTTAAACTGTGAGCCTCATTTGGTTTTGTAGGATCTCTAACTCATGAGGAAACGTTTCTTTCATCCATTGTTGGAGAAGGTTAAATTCAGAGACATTCAATCCAAGCGCTAGTTTGTTTGGTACTGTCTCTAACGTTCAGGGAGTTAAACGTTTATTCACTTCAACATCTGTACTGTGATTTCTTGAACAAGATATCAAGAAACGGAATATCAAAAGGTGAATCACAAAACAAATACATGTTGTGTTTTATTGCAGGCTAAAGACAGATCATACATGTTATGTTATTCATGTTGTGTTTTATTGCGAAAATTTCAGAGAGAGTAGAAGAAGTATGCTGGACACATAAGAGCTTGCCCACTATCTCCGTCAAGGTTAATTTTTCTTCAATTCCTCTGTTCTGATCATGTCAGCTTCTCTTTGTTCGATTGTTTTTGAAATTTGCACATAGCTTTGATGGATTGTGTTTTTGGAGATAGTCTTTAGCTTTGAGTACATTGCTTCAAGTGGAACTTACAAAGACATTCTTGGATTGTGTTTCTCTGTTTCTTATTCTGTTTGGCTACTGAGTTTTTGAAGAAAGTTTTGTGTTTCCACATAGTTTTGATGGATTGTATTTTGGAGACGGTCTATAGCTTTGAGTACATTCCTTCAAGTTGAAACTTACATACACGTTCTTGGATTGTGTTTTCTGTTTCTTGTTCTGCATTAGCTCTGTTTTTGAAGAATGTTATGTGGATGACACGATTGACAAGAGCAAGAAGGTATTGACCAAACAAAATAAACCTCAACCTGCACCTCCTCCTGCATCTAATACTATATTGGTATGTAACTTCACTCGCTTCTTTATCTCATCACAAAACTCAGTTATTTATCCATTAATTTAAATATGTCTGTTTTTGAAATACTTTTTTGTACTTTGTTCAGCTCTTAGGCGCAGCAAGAAGACAGTTCGAAAAGTTTTTACAACAGAGTTACCTTTTTTAATCAAGATAGTATGTATTCTCAAATGATGTTGATCAAGAGATGATCTTTCAAAGTCTTATGTTTTATGATTTCTTGTGTTTTATGATTTATGCTATTGTAATACAATTTAAGTTCTTTGGTTTTAATAAAATTATCATGTTTATTAGATTTCTCAGGTTTCAAATTAAATTTAGAAAGATTTAAATTTTTTAAAATATTGTAATACAAAAATATGCATAACGAAAATAAAATATTATTATAAATTATTTAATTGCAAAACAATAACTGCTATATTAAAAAAACAATATATTTGCATTTCCGAAAAGCGCTATAAAAAGTAACATACTTTTTATAACAGGAGCATATACAGCGGACCTAAAAGCGCTATGGAATTCAACGATAGCAGATATCGGGCGCTATGGATTCTCTCTTTTCTTGCAGTGCAGGTACACTTGTTTAACTCACGTTTGCGATTGTTTCTAGGAAAGCTCAAATCGCGTTGGTCGGGATCATTCCTGATTGCTGAGGTGCGACCATATGGAGCTGTTGCTCTTAATGACAATGGGAGAAAATTCACTATGAATGACCAAAGACTTAAGCCATACATTGCAGACGAGCCATCCAGTGAAAGAATGCGAATTCTTTTGAAGGATCTATCTGCCACCTGATCACATTACAGTCAGGCTCGAGACTTTAAACAAGCGCTGAGTGGGAGACAATCCACTAGGTAGTTTTCTCTTTGATTTTTAGCTAATTTTGTAGTATTTTACGTTTTTTGATTTTTAGTTTTTGGTGCTTTTGACGTTTTTGTGTTTTTAGCTTTGTTATTTTAGAAATAAAGACCACCCAGACCGGAGGACAGGGATCAATTGATCCCTGTTCTCGGATTGATCCATCCCTGTCTAATTTCTTGCAAAAACAAAGGGGCAAGGATCGACCGATCCCTGTCCTCAGATCGATCGATCCTTGACCCGATTACACAACTATAACACGCGATTTCCAGGTTTGTTCTTCATTTATCTCATTTACTCAAACACGAAAATATCCTCCTTTTGATCGATTTTGGCCAAAACTTAATGGATTTGAGCCGTTTTTGAGCCTAAAATCAAGAGAATCTCGCACTCTATCTTTCTAGCTGATCAGAATTCATTAAATCCAAGGTATGTGTCCGCAATCTCAACTAACAGGTTTTTCGGAGAAATTTTTGGAACTTTTGATTTCTTGAATTTTGATGAATGTTTGGTACTTGGATGATCATATACGCATGTACTAAGATGTTTAGTAGTAGGATTTCACCTGGACTTAGCATTTTAAGGATTGATTTTGGTGATTATGTGATTTCGTGTTTCGTATGCCTGATTTTTGCGAGGATGCATCTTTTGTCATGATTTGTCTTGTGTATTGATGTTTTTACTTCTTTGTAGCATCTCTGGAATTGATTAAAACATGTGTTGATGATTGACTGCGATGGTTTTCACTTGGAATGCAAAACGGAAATTGGACATATCGTATGTTGTTCTTGCTTTGATGAATGATTTAACGCATGCTCTTGATGTTTTTGAGTTTCATTTTTCGCAGAACTTTACTATTTGAATTAGAGCGAATGATTTTCATGTTTGTCTTGTTTAGATGTAGATACTAATTTTGCTTCCAAGTGTCTATTTTGGCAGGTTATGAGTAGACGAAAGAGAGGAGATGTTCCGCAGACGTTGGACCCATATAGCTCCATTCTTCACAACCGGTTCAGGAGGAGTAATCTCACACATCCTGTGAACCGTCCGGTTACTCAGGAGTTGGATCAGTATGACTCGCAGTTTCTGCAGGATCTGGGGCACATTACTTTCCCGATAACTCGAGTCATTGATGATGATCTTCTAGATGCTTTTGGCATCCGACATGAATTCCACGCCCTCTACGATAGGAAGGGACTCCAAGGCTTGTTGAAGATTCGTGAGCATGTATACCTCGAGCTGTGTCGCGAATTTCTGGCCTCTGCACGATGTGTCTACCCGGACTTGGACAACCCGATGGCTGATCAGGGCACATTCTCATTTATCGTGCAGGGTCAGTTCTGTTATATCTCTCTCATGGATTTGGCCAGAGTTTATGGTTTTGCGCAGGGCCGTGGTACATGGGTACCATCTCTACCGAAGTCTAGTGAGTTATGGGAATTTATTGCTGCTGGGCAATTCGTCTCTCGGAACCCGAAGTAGTCGCGTATCCGCAGTCTTGTCCTTCTCCTTACGACTAAGGTTCTTAGCTCGCATCTTTACGCCAAGTCTGTCCAGGCTGTTGTGACTAACGACGAGTTGGGACTTCTCTTTCTAGGCATTGGACACACTTGGGACTTAGCCTCTCAGATCCATTATGTGGTGGCTACGAATCTGAACATGGCTGCAGTGGTTGCTGACAAATTTGCCTTCTTCAAGGTGGTGGCTTCTTCTCAAAAGTCTTTTGCTGCNGGACTTCTCTTTCTAGGCATTGGACACACTTGGGACTTAGCCTCTCAGATCCATTATGTGGTGGCTACGAATCTGAACATGGCTGCAGTGGTTGCTGACAAATTTGCCTTCTTCAAGGTGGTGGCTTCTTCTCAAAAGTCTTTTGCTGCGGGTGCTCTTATCACCCGACTTCTTCAGTTTGTCAGGTTCGATTTTACTGGTCATCAGAGAGTGGAGCTCAAGCTGCCCAAGCAGGTGGGATCGCATCGCATCCCACGAACTCTTTATTCTTTCCTCGATGGGAAGCATCTCGTTGACTGCGGCATTCTAGCTTCCCCCTGGAAGCATTCTCTAGAAAGCTCGAGACCCTTCATCTATCACTTTCAGGACCGCCATCAGAGGTCTCTGTACATCGAATTGCCATGCCCGGACATGACATCTTTAGTTGATTCATCAGGAGTTGAGTTTCTTCATCATGCGGAGCATCTTTGTCACTGCCCCCTTCTTTTAGGAAGGGTTCTTCAGGTCCTACCGGGGACCGTGTTGCTGATGATGCTGACTATGAGGCTCATATGCCTCCACCTGCTGCACCCACTGATCTTGAGATCGCGGAGCTGTTTCCGGAGGATTTAAATGCCTACGAGCTTGACCCGCCACCGCCTCCTTCTGCTACTACTGCTGAGTTCAGAGCTTGGACAGTTCAGAGTCATCAGAGGATGAGCTCTCTCATGTTGCGTTTCGCCAGAGGGCTCTCCAGGATAGGAAGACTTCTTTCTTGTTCTCCTAGCAGGTCTGTTCGTGAGGACACTATCAGGCATAGAGCACCACCTGTTCCTGCAGCTGTTGCAGATGATGATGACGAGGAGATTGAAAGTGAGGAGTCTGATGAGGCTCAGGAGACTCGCGCGGCTCTTACGCGAGAGGAGGCTAGACGAAGCGAGGAGCGCTCCAAGAGAAGAGCAGACTCTGCTTCAGGAGATGCGGGCAGGCGCCCTAGGGCCACTTCTAGTCAGAGTCCTAGCACTTCTAGAGCAGCTAAGTAGTTCTCTTTCCTTTATCTTTTCATTTCTGTTTTTCTTTTTCTTTTTA
>OVAN01005093.1:0-24254 GCA_900406275.1 Anastatica hierochuntica | reverse complement strand
CTGGAAATTAAACCCAAATCCTAATTAAAAGCCCAATTTAAACTAAACCAAAAAAACTGAATAATTAAACAGTCTGATAAATTGCTGGTTGGTTTCAGCTGCCATCGAAATTGGTTTGTCATAAACCAAAGTCTGAATTCTCTTTTCAAGTCTCCGGGTTTGTGATCTTGTAATCGGTCCATTGGATAACTTGATTGGTTCTTGACTTGGTCTTGATTCCACTTCATCTTCTAGTTCATCTTCACTTGAACCGAACTCCATCCCAGCTTCAAGCTCCATCTGTGTTGCATCAGTTGGGGACAAGGTTGCTTGAGGCGGGGAGATTTAATATCGGAATTGGAAGTGGACACGCGTCATCAAGAGAGTGGAAGACTAAGGATTACACGTGTTGAAAGGAGATTAGAAAAGAATAAAGTTTGTTACAAAAAGTTTGTTATAGTCGTTCAAAAGTGTGAAATCATTTCTCATTCAGAAAGTAATCTTTGTAATTCTTATTCAGAAAGTAATCTTTGTAATTCTTCTTCTTCTTCTTTTGAACTCTGTATTCGATATCTCTCAATAAAGTTTCAGAATAGATTCTTCTTGTTATGCTCTTGGCTCATTGAGGTTGAATTGTGTTTTTACGAAGCATATATCCAATTTTAAGTGATTCATTGACTGATTGTAGAAATTCCATAACACAAAAACAATTTCTAAGAAAGAAGAAGAAAAAACGATATGATCAAATGTGAACCAAACTCATATACGCGTCTCTAACAATATCTTATCTACAAACACACGAAAATACATCATCATCATCATCATCATCATCATCATCATCATCATATAATCATTTCTTTTTTCAGAAGCTAAAGTAAAGAAATAAGGAAAGTCCCAGAAGTGGGGACCAACCGAGAGAACAAAAAGAATTGTGTTTTAGGATTCTTCAATAACAATCCTGAAAAATCAAAACAGGTAGTAGTTCTAATATCTGTAAGATGATCCAGACTGTGGTGGTGCTGGTGGGAGCCGGTTTGGTGTGGTGCGACGACTGCTGCTACCGGATCCAGAAGAATCCTCACCGTTCTGAGCTGGATCACTGTACCGTCGGCTATGACCACCAGATCCATACCTCTTCAATGAGTCAGGTCCACCAGCAACAGCTGCATTAAAAGCATTCATCCAATCCTCACAGGAAGACCCTCCATTTGTTCTCGGGCTGCTTTCTGCATATAAATAATAAAATACGCAAAGTCAAACCCATGAAACTGTATCACTTTAGCGGCCGCCTATTAACGGATAGATGTGCGTAAAATATACACACCAGTGCCACTACTGTCAGACCAGCTTGAAGCAGCAGCAGCTCGATTATCATGAATACTAAGTTGTCTTGTGAGCTTTGAAAGAAGAGAGGATTGCTTTTGGTAACGGTCTCTTCGTCTTTTGACATTTTGATCCTCTTGAATCAACGATTCAATCCTCTCATTACCAATTGCACTGTGGATCGATACAAGACAGGCACAATCAAGCATCACATGACGAGTTCTATTGAGTTATAGTAATTCAATGGGGAAGGATAGGAACCTGATAGAACTGTATAGCTGATTAAGCATGTCTTCCTTTGATTTTTCCACTTGACAAAGAACAACCGCCTGTTGAAGCCACGGGTTTAAATATTGTGATCGAGTAATGAAAAGCAAGATGGACAAGAGAAATCAAAGATTTAAAAAAAAAAAAGATTGGTTACTCCACCTTTGGAACATTGGCAGCTAGGCTGTTGAGAACAGCTTCAACATAACCTCGAACTTCTTGAGACATCCACCGCAATTCCTCTTCCGGGTCAACCGGCTTCCTAGCCATCTTATCCTGAAAGGAACAGAGAACCAGACAACCAACGCAAAACAATAATTTACCACCACGTCAGGGAAACAAAATGCCTTCCATGCTCAATCAAAGCTATCTTCAACGATTAGGTATAACAAAACCTTCACCCTCTTCAAATACAACCCACAAAGACATCAGTTTTTGCTTATCTAACGAGTTTTTCAAGTCACACAAGAAATTTATAGCAATGACATTATCATTATGATATTGGTGGTTGATTAAGATAAGCTAACACATACTTTGCACAGCATTAACTTTTAACCTTGTGTGACTTACAAGTGAACCTTCTGAAAGACTTTGTCTCATGGAAGCACCGCCCACTTGGCCTCCTCGAGACTGGATGACCTTTTGCAGCTTATTAATCCATTCATTCTTATCGACCATGCTCTCGGCCTTAAGAACCAGCGCATTGTGAGCTGCAGCATAAGGGATTTTGAGGAGTTGCTCATACGAAAGACCACAAAAGAGGGTCAAGCAGTTAATTTTGATAATCACTTTGACATACCTTTAAGTACAGTCTTATATGGAACCCTGCAGGTTATCTTAAACACAAGGCCTGGTCCTTTTGAATCAGGTCCATTTGATTTCTTATCTTTCAAGCTCTTTGATTTTTCTCCTTCATCGTCAGAAATTTCTTCAATACTGCATTCCTGAGCAGATTAACAAGGCTTCATGAGACGAAAAAATTGAATGTTGTGTACGTTTATAAAATTGCAAAAGGCTAAATGTTATTTTAAAATCACCCAGGTTTTCTCATCAGCAGTAATGGTAGTAAAACATTTTGCGGTGTAGGCTTCACAAGTAAAAGTAATCATTACTCTGCTTAAAGGGGCGGCTGGAAGAGTAAGGTATATATGATATAACTACTCTTTCTATTGAATACTCTTTCAGTCAAAGAGAAGTAAAGCAAGAGAATAGTTACCTCCAAAGTTACAGTGCCACGAAAGTTTCTTTCTTCTTGCTTTTTCGTATAACCAAGCTGAAGAAAGGTAAATGCAAAGGCAGATCAATTTAGTAACAACAATAAATGGTGTGTAGAAACAGAGAACAAAAATTGTAAGTGATAATATACTATTAGCAATGTAGCATTAAAGTAACAATTAAAAAGCACCCAAAGCTTTGGCTTTTGCAAACATGGATCAACTCGAAAGGATATTTGTGATAAACGCTAACCTTTCCAGTTTTTTCATTCAGTACAAACCATCGCCTACTCCACCCATTTGTCTTTGCACTTTTCTTCATCAAGTACCCTGCACGAGAAATTAAATTTTCTGATGATGACCTTGAAAGTGGGTTTTTCTAACAAACTAAAATCATGAAAGCTCATACTTCAATAGGTCAACGCTCAAATGGCAAACAAGAAAAAACCGGATCCTAAAATTGGAGAGGCAGAAATGCTTGATTTATTAACAAGCAATATCAAGGTAAACTGTTCCTACTGGCTACTGCAGTCCAAAGTTTAAATGACAGAAAATAAATAGGAAAGAAGACGAGATCATGCTATTGAACTGATAGAAAAGCTAAAGAGCAGTAAAAACATGCAAATGGATCTGTGCAGAAAGAATTTTGTGGAAATATATTAAATTAAGGACCTGCAGTTATTTCCCCCTCAGGTCCAGCAGTCTTCAGACCAGAGACCTCCGGCGTCTCTTTGTCTTTATCCTGCGGAATAAATTTGTCTCTCAATGATTTCAAGCTACCACCAGTTGATGATCCATCTGGCTGAGGACTAGTTGCCTGACAAGAAGAAACAAGGACTATTATATTATGTACTTTCATATATAAAACTATAAAGTGAATCCAAATTGATTCAGAGTCAAAGGCGAACTCTGTTTAAGAGAGACTGTTCTGCATCTTGTCCCTTTTTAGAGGAACGACCTTTAAGCTCTTCCTCACGACGCTGCCTTTCCATTCTGATTAACACAGTAAACAGTATGACCAACAAGTGAACAATAGTGAGATATGCATCTTAAAGAAAACAATTGAACTTGCGTTAATCAGAACTTGTACGACAAAAGCTGCAGCTACGGGACTACTAAGAAAGGTCAAATTTGTGTCTAATGAAAGCATGCGGCAACATAGATGCTCAATTCACAGGAAAACATTTAAAGAAGTAGGACACCCACAAAACTAGATCCATTTGACATACTTAAAACCATCATCCACTATAAGAAAGAACTACAGACAATGAGCAACAAGCTTTGACTCTGAGTATGGTAAGGCCACTCGATATGATAGCCAAAAGCAAAGAAATCCACACTGATGTTACCTTCTTTGCACGAGACGAATGAAATGCTGAGGTGGCACAAATGCACGCTCCATATCAACTAGTGCCACTACCATCTTTTTAGCTTCATTCTTGAATCCATCAAGTGCTGCACTTGCTATTGCTACAACCTGGTTGATGATTATTTTTAAAGAGAAACTGCTATCAGGAAGAGAAAAAAACGCTACTGAAAGAGCAATGAAAAGCGTTTTTATTACCTCTCTCTTAAAAGGAGGGTATCTTCCAAGACCAGGAGTGGCATTTGCAGAAGCGGAAACTATGTCAACAAGCACTCGGTGAACCTAACAAACATTTGATCATATTATTAGCTCGGCAACAAACAAGACGGTAAGGCAACCAGGTAGGAAACTCTTCAGAATAAAAATGAAACGTGACAGTACTTAGAGTAAGGTTGAGTAGGACTTCAACAGGTCTAGATCAGAAGAATTAAAATATTAAAAGTTCATCGTGTTGAACGGACCATATGTAACTAGCCATAGCCAAAGGTTCACTATTTTATAAATTTCTGAACACCCTATGCAGCTCAAATTAGAGGAACACACACCTCATCAACACATAATCGTGCTGGGTCTTTAGCCAGCTCAAGAACACCCTTTATTAACGATCTCAACCCTTTCTCCGGAGATATGAGATAAGGTTGATAACCATCTGCCTCTAATACGATCTGAAACAATTAGAAAATCATTCTGTCAAACTCAAGTCTAAAACTTTTACTTTCATATAATTCGAGGCAAAAATATAATTAAAAGCCCACCCTTTTGACATTGTTCAAGTCAAAATGTCTATCCAATGGAAGCTGCTTGATACGGTTGGGGAAATTGCCTTCAAAACTTGCAACAACTTTCCAACCACTTCCCTGAACCAACATTTTGTTAGAGAACAAAATCACTGAGCTCCAAGAGGGGCTTTAACACATGAAAGGCACAACCACGACCCATGCAATTCAAGATAAAATTCCAAAGATATATAGCATATACATCAAATATTAGTTTTGTGAATTCCCAGATGATATAAGGCAGTCCTCCTGAATTTTTTAATTGCTACTCTAGACAGCAGCACACTTTTTCCATTACGGGTACCAAGATGAAAAGGCTGATCACTGATGTTTGATTTGGTAACGGGGTGGTTTGCTCTTATTCACAATTTCCAAACTAAAGTATTGTTCAGCTTATGTAGGAAATACTTACTTCACCACCAGCTAAGTGGAGAAGAAATTTGTCCTCAAACTCACGGCAAAGCTCCAAAGCTATAGCCCTTGTCCCTTCAGCACTGTTAACCAGTTGTTCACCAAGTCTTGCTAATTCATCTTGCACTATTTGCGACTTACCCTGGAGTCTGTGCATGTAAGCAAGGAATTTATGAGTTCGGACTCTACTTAAAAATCAGGTCATGTCATCCAGAAAACTAAAATAAAAGACATCCATTACATTTTGGAGATGAAAGAAACATATAAGCTAAACAACGAATGAGCGTCGACAAGTGATGTTGCAAGCAAGAGTTCTTAACTTCGGAACTCAGTAATGATAGCAGACAAAACTGGTACTTATCCAATTCACATAACTATTTTCTCTAGTGCATTTACTTTCTCTTTACTTAAGATGTTGCCTTCTGGTTTATTCCAATTCTTTATGCATCATTCCTTGCCATTGAAAATTCAAAAAAGTTTAATTTAATGACTTTAGCTATGCATCCACTAATAATATTTGTCTTGTTTTCCTTTAGCGAAACTATGCATCCACTAGCTCCCTGTATGCAGCTTAAAAAAAGACACAAGGACATAGGTTTCTAAAATATATTATGAGAACTATGCTAATGAGGATGGGAGCTTGAAAGTTTAAATAACAAAGCCTAAAGATTGACTTCAACTTCAAAGGAAAAAAATAACAAGTTGGCTTCATGGAGCAAACTGCAGGCTTCTCTAAACTACTAGTGGAAAATAGGCGAAATAAACAATCAATTTTTTCATTTGCATATGACACAGTAGGGCATGCATATGGAAAAAGGAAATACCCAGACAATATATTTGGAAGCCTGAGCTTCATTCTGCTGCGAATCTGGCTAGCAAGGGTGTCAACCAGGGCAATTCTGCCAAGTTTGCTTTGTGGAGCACCAGTCAAAATGGATTTAAGACTTTCGCTCTCGGCACGCCAAGCAGTTTCCAAAGAGTTCTCACTGCCTCCAGACTGCGCTGATGCAATTGAGACAGACTGACCAATAAGTGCAACCCATGGAATATCAGTTGTTTTTGGAGGTCCCTGTTTTGAAAGAAGCGCCTGAACTGCTGCAAGGGATTTTGGGTTCTCTGCTGCCTGGTCAATTTTGCTAATAATTCCTACTGTCCTAGTACCTATAAATCCAATGGTTTATTCTAAATATAGGAAGATCACCACAGTAGTTGAGAAATATAATGAAGGGTCGCCATAATGAAAGTGCCTATGTACTCACTCTCTGGATCGTACTCCTTTGCGGTCTTCAGAGCTCGAGATGACGAAATTTCAGATGCCTGGCTAGCAGGCACAATAACTAGCAGTATGGCATCGTTGTGCTGTGCATGTTCACCAATCTTGCCAATAGAGGAAAAAAACAAATTGTAAGATGGCAAGGAAAATATGATAATGAACCTATGTTGCTGTTACAGCCACAATGTCGAATAAAAAATGTTAAATCTCCATGGTTGACTGAAGGATTTCGGGAGATGACAAAGGCATCAAGCAGTTACAAAACTTACCATTGAATCGTCCACAATTCTCTGGTCCAATCCAGGCAAATCAATCAATTTTAGCGGTGGAGCTGCAATTTCAAGGGCGCGAATATGTGTTGGTGATTACAGAAATGAGAAAACAGTGAGAAAATTAATAAATAGTTATTCATGTTCCACAAAGGACATTTAAGTTAGAGATTCATTCAGATATAATCCAACATTCACAAACTAGATTCAGATTCAAACCAACACAAGTTGAAGCGGTAATGTGCATCAAACTTAGTGGTAGCAACACACTACAGCTGAGCCGTTTAAAATAACCAATAAATGGGTGTGCAAATAAAAAATAACTTACCTGTACTGGTACGAAGTTTTAGGTATATTTCATCACGACCTCTCCCTGAGCCTCCTTTGCTAAGCCTATCCTGCAGAGAATGCCTTAGGGCACCTACAATACACCCATGCAAAACAAACACAAAAAGTACAAAACTATTAATCTAGTACATAGTTTGGTACATGCAGAAAGAGCTTCACAAAACATTGTTAAATTGCACCCGTGCATGTAGGGAGCCTTACTTGCAGAAACTTGTTGAGATTTATTGTCAATTTGCAAGATTATTGCCTTGCTGCTCAATGATTCCTCCCTACTCAAGTCAATGATTATGGGTGCCCGTGTAGCACCATTCTCACCGGTTGGCTATCCATAGTAATTGTAGCAAACAGGCACAACAGAAGGTGGTTACTTTGAGAAAAGGTATCAGTCAACAGTTGTATATGAATTCCTAAACACTAAACATACAACTCACCAGAACTGGATGTCCAATTAGGCTATTCAGAACAGCAGACTTCCCAGCTCCCTGATCCAGCAAACACAATGAGATAACTTAACTCTTTAAAAAATAACTTTTCATTTCTAAACCTTATAAGTTCCAATCACGAGCTCACAGCAATCTATTTCTACCGTCTCCACAAACAAGTGGTAATGGCAAAAGAGAGTTCGATGGAACTAAATATCCACAAATCACAATCTGACATGCAAAGCTCATACATTTTTCTTCCTGAAATACACTTTCCGCCTGCTTCGAATAAATTTATCTTAGTTTCAAATACCAAACAAATCAACCTTTTCCAGCTCGCTTCTCCTAAAACACTACCTCACAGAATCATATAACCTCTGATAAAGAGAAACACAACAAAAACAAGCAACGAACAAAGAATGCCTCATAGGTTACGGGAACATCTCCACAACCCTCATCGAGATCCACAAGATCCACGATACGGCTTCCAACTTCTACACATGATCACAGCATAAAACTAACTACGAATCCCAGATACAACCACATGTAGGAAACAGAAAAAAAGTAGAGGAACCAACCACATTCCCTAGGGCGACGACGTTGAGAGAAGTGACTGGGCGTCTAGAAGAAGAGCTCTCTTCGGGATCTTCGTCAGCGAGTAGCGCAGCCGCCTGCCTCATCGAATCCGCAAGCTGAGATAACTCATCGATCGCCTCCATCGACACTTAAAAAAATCCTCACCGAATCTCGGATTCAAAAGTACGAGATCTGGAAGAAGAATGGGAGAAGCTAGATCCGATGAGAACCGATATTGGTAGCCGCAGACGGTGGACTCTACCGGCTATACGGAAATCGGAATTTCGATTCCGGTGGCGACGGTGCTAAGCGAAGATTTTGTTTGTGTGTCTCTTCGTCGGGGAGAAAATTGGGCTAAGACAAGGTCCTATAACACAAAAACACGTAGCAGTTAACAAAGATTTCAAATTTCATAACATTTTCATTTTTTTACAAATGTGATTTGCGTAAAATCAATTTCTTTTTGGCTATCGTCAAAAACATTCTCATCGACTAGATCCATTCCATATTTTTAATTTTTGTTATCTATTTTGTAATGACACTAGGATTTAACCCGCGTATTCGCGCGGGATCATATTTTATTAATTTAAAATTATTGCATTACTTAAATTTATAAATTTATAGTTAAAAATAAACATTTTCGGTGTTTATTAAGTTTACATGCGAGGTGAACTAAATCATAAGTTCTTTTTGTAGTAATATTCGTCTCAATTAACTCCTAGTAATTGTTTAAGATAAACTTAGTTATTTATATAATATAATTAAAATAATTTTTCTTAGCTTTTTAGTATTTATATTTTTACTGTTTCAAAATTAAGAGTTTCTTTATTGTATAACTAATTAATCATACACTAATATTCTACTCAAAAGTATATTATTTGTTTCAAATATATTTTGTTTAATATTATTTTAAAAGTAATAAGTGTAAAAATGATTCATTTACTTATTTTTAAAATAAATATAATTATTTTGGTTATTTTCTTTAAAAAGATATCATGAGAATCTAAAATGAGACTTTCCCATTTTATAAACATGATTTAATTGTTTTTTTATTATATATTTTTCTATGTCATTTGATGTAATTTCTTACAAATTAAAGGTTATTTATCAAAACATACTTCCTAGATAATAATATAGAGATGTCTTGCCATATTCAACACATATAAAATTATTTTCCTAGATATTTCGCAACTAGTTGATTTGTCCACATCCTATTTATATAAATTTTATAAATTATTTTAGATTTTATAATTTAGTAAAATAACGATCCGGATTTCTAAACCCGGATTGTTTTAATTTAATTTTCTTAAACCGAATTTTCTCTAGACTGAAAACGCTAAAATCTTATTTAAAATCTTTGAATCTAAACCTAATTCTCTTGGCCACCGGCACCTTTCACGTTAAAAGAAAAAATGAAGATATTAAAGAGAGATGGAGAAGAAGAAAGTTACTTTGGAGAAGAAGTCATTGTAGTCTTTTAAAAGACAGCATAGACCAGTTTGGGAGAATATAGGAACGACATATCAATTCAGTTCGGATCAATCTCATGTTTTAACAGTAAGTAGAAGACTCTTTTCTCTGTGTCTCAGCGAAAACGGAATCGGAGTTGTGTTCTAAAAGTTATGTGCGTTTTATGAAGGCAATTTCTGCACAACAAATATAGGATCAGTCTGGGAAAAAATCACGAACCGAAGAAAAAAAATTAGTGAATAGTGTGGAGCTTTCTGGGTAAGCTCTTCATTCAAATATCTATCATCTCCAACAAACGGATCTTCGTTTCGAGTTTTGAACTTAAAATTATAGGTGTTTTTGTGAGGAGTATTGTTGTAGTCCGCATCTGCTACCAGCCTAAAAGAAAAGGATGTTTGGATATCAAACAGCATCTAACCGGAGTAAAATTGGTGTCTACGACTAGAGGATTCAAAGGGCTTCATTCTCACCGGAGGGATTGTTCTGTTAACAGTTAGATTTTTAGTTATTTGTCCTTTTTTGTTATGGTTCAGTTCTGCCAGAAACCAGAGTTGCTCTAGTTTTGTCGGATTATTGGTCGGTTGGTTTGCTAGTCGGGTTGGGTTAATGTTTAGATGGATTATTGATCGGTCGGGTTAGCGAGTCGAATCATGATAGCGGCTCGGGTTGACTGAGTTAGATTGGGCCCGATTTGACCATTAACTTGACCGTTAATCGTTGATTTGATCGTGAGCCATTTATTGCCCATTCATGACCTTTTGACTAATGACTCTGTTTTTAGAACTTTCACCAGTTTGGTCAGTTAATCTGATTTGATCGGTTTGTTCTCTTTGTGCTGGTGCTTTCATTTTTCCTTTTCTGAGCTAAGCCTTGTTTGTGTTAGTTCTAATTTAAAAAGTGCTCATTTCAGTGTCGTTGCTCCAAGTACCTCATAAAAGTCCAAAATCTTCTCAATTGTGGCTAAGGTGAGGAGCTACCACATAAACCCTTTGTAGGCTCTAGGTTTAGCAGTCAATTAACATTAGAGTAGCACAAAACATGTCTTGTTTGATTATTTGAGTCTGCTTGGAGTCTATTTGTTTTCTTATTTGCTAAATTGGACTTAGAATAATAGATGATATCACTGTTTCTTGTCTCGTATGATGTTTGCTAGTGTGTGATTTATAATTATATATGTATATGTGGATATTGATGTGGAGACCTGGGCGTGGGGTACAGAGTAGGGCTGCTGTATTCCGAGGTCATGTGTGCGGAGGGTGCGAACAACAAGTCGATCTAAACCTGCGATTCCAGGTCTTATCCTGCGATTCTCTCATGACGGGACTAGCCAATCAATTGACGATGGTGGCAACCATGACAAGGATATGAGCTTTGATATCCAAGACTTGATGGCGAATCTAAACCTGCGATTCCAGGTCTTATCCTGCGATTCTAGACATATGTTTCTTTCATTGATTCTTATAGAAGAATCATCATATTGATGTTTGCATCGTGTCGTTGCTTTAGATTTGTACTTAAACTTGGTTCTCACTGTTTTTTCGATGATTTGATTAAACATAACAATGAAAGAACATTGATTTCTCGATGATTTGGTAACTCATCTGCCTCTTGACCAACCGCTGGCAAAGAGAAAGCTCCTTACATTTGTTCATCTCCCATGAGGTATGTTTGCTTACAAACTTAATATTTTGATTTCTGCTTTTGAGCCCCAATAAACTTTATATTTTTCTGTTTGTCAGTAAATGTATGTGAAGTCTGATCCGGGGTATTCGTAGTCTGGAAATGGGATTCTGAAGTTCTAAATTATAAACCAGTGAGCAATTTCTTTTTGAAAAACATAACATGTCGGTGAAAAGAAGTTTCGTGGGTTCATACTTCATACTTTGATAATTATATAACACATGTACTACACAAATGGTCAGAAGCGAATTTTTCATCATCATCTCTCTCAAATTCTTTGTCTTCTCTTAATCCGATCAACCATGGGTGGAT
Source organism: Anastatica hierochuntica (assembly GCA_900406275.1). Classification (NCBI taxonomy): domain Eukaryota; kingdom Viridiplantae; phylum Streptophyta; class Magnoliopsida; order Brassicales; family Brassicaceae; genus Anastatica; species Anastatica hierochuntica. Next base: position 12,568 of record OVAN01005093.1, on the reverse strand, counting down.
GTTTATCTGTTTCAGTTTCATCTCATTAAGTGAGTTGAATTCACAATATTGAGGAGAATATTTTGACAATTGTTACATGTTCATGGATTGACAAATCATAAAGAAGAGTTATGTGTATCAGAGATGTTAAAGAACAAGCATACAAACACTAGCTTTGCCAAAAATGGAGCATCTCAATAAACTCATCATAAAGAATGGTGAGACAAGAGAGATAAAGATTAGGAGGACAACATGGGACATATTTCTTACCAAGTCAAGAGACTCAAGACTGAAAAACCTTTCAACTATGACTATAACTGGCTGTAATGGACTTAAGTATTCGACGTGGTTGTTGTTTGTTCATAACCTTACTAATCTCGAGCTTAAGTCTTTAATGAAGGTAGAAGAAATCATAAGCATGGAGAAAGTTGGAAGTAGTATGAGTGATGAGATGAAAGATGAAAGATCATACCGAACCAAATCAAAGACCCTAATATATACACTTCATAAAATTTGGGAACCGTGGTTTGCAAACCAAGCTTACAATCATCAATTTTCCTTTCACTTGAAACAAATACCTAATGCCAAAATACTTAGAAAACACATTCGGGACAGTTGGCTTTCATCGGAGTTTTGGATTCGAGTCGGTTCGAATTTGTTTCTGGATATTTCCAAAGGAACCGAATTGGATAAGAGGATCGAAAAATATTTCTATCTATCCGTCAAAAAACAGAAGCACCTGATATAAAAACAAAATTACCCAAAAAATTATTTAAAATAATATTTTCCATAATTCGTAAAAACTAAATATATTTATCTAGGGCATTCGGGTATTCATTAGTTTTCTGATTTTTTCTAGTTCGGTCTAGCAAACCGAAACACTAAATTTAAGGCACTACTTTGGTTGTTCTCTGGGCCGGTTCGGTCCTGTCCTACTCGATACGAGATCGATCTCGCCCGTCTTATTAGCCCATGTCTAACTTCAACATTTGAGTTTCACACTCAACTTCCCAAAAACATAACAATATCAAAAGGAATGAAATAAATGTTCGTAAAAACACGAAACCAAAGCACTGACAGCTAACTTAATATTCCTTTAACACAAAAAGGAAACACAACTTCAATATTATTCATAATCACGACCAAAATCAAAGTTAAATTCAAGGAACAAACAAACCACTCACAAAAAACACACGTAAGCTTATACATTTTAACATTTCATTACATATTGTCTTTCAAAAGACATTTAAAAATAGAAGTCAAAATTGAGTACTAAAACGTTACAATAACATCAATAGAAAATACTGAAGAATAAGGTCAAACAACCGAAATTGCATTCAACCACTTTAAAGACGAATTAAATGTACAAAAGAACAATAAATCAATAATAAGAATACTAAAATTTAAGAGATTTAAACACACAAAACCCACCCATAGAAATAATAAAAAGACTAAAGTTTAAGAGATTTAAACATACGATCCCAAATTACCTTATTTGTACGGCGAATAACAAGTATACGGGGATGACGAGACAAATGTTTCTAACCACTCTCACTAAACCTTTACCTTTTTGAGTTTTTGTGTAAGAGTAATAAAACTTGCTAAATTTTATTTAATTATAGTTGTTGAATATGCATAAGGAATACAAGAAATGTTTATTAATACTGAAACGAGTACACTAAAGACGTTGTATATTGATATTACAAAATTATAATTTCATAACATGTATCAAAAATACAATAAGTGTTTTGGATCGATATGTACATTGTTGTACTATTATCGGTCTACCTACACTTATCTCTCCTCTCTTTTACTTATCTCTCCTCTCTTTCGGGTGCTCACAAAATATGTTCCACACGGAAAACATTCGATGCTTCTATGTATCATATATGTATAAATCAAATTTAACACAAAACAATAGTAAAAAACAAAAGAACAAAAATACAAATCTGCGCGTAGCGCGGAAATAGTCCTAGTGTATTTTGAAATTGGTAGTATATTTTATTTGATGTGTTCTTATTTGAAATTTGACCCCACTTTAATGTACATTATGATACTAAGAATATTAATCCTAAACAATTCTTTTTAAGACATTAATATTTGAGTTAGTCCAAATCTAGTTAGATTTCTTATTTTTATTAAGCTCTTAAAAATTGTAATTATATGATTATTTTTTAAATTTATCATTGCACTTTATTATATATGCATAAGACGCTAAAATAAATATTCATTCGATTTACATGTTTAACACAAAAAATTATTAATTATTTAAAATTATACATTTATATACGAATGCGATTTCTTTTCTAGGATATTTGTATTTTCTTTTTTGAACTATTTCAGTTTTCTTTTAGAAATGTTAATTTAATAATTAATTAATTGAGAATAGCTTTGTAATCAACCACCTCAACTTTTGATCTAAGCAAAATCACTTCACAAATAATATATAAAATTAAGAGAGACCAACGTCATGTATAATGAAAGAATAAATAGATTAATTGTAACATCCCTATCCCGAGGGGATGAGAGTTAACCAACTAGTCAGTCAACTTGTTCGTTAACCATCACTTTTAACCGCAACCTGCACAAAACCAAAACAAGAAAAAGAAAGAAATGAGAGCAGTGAGTGACTTTTCAAACAAGCAACTCAGTGAGGACGGACTTGACTCCGCCTCTCCCGCTAGCCGCTTAACCCCAAAAATCTAGATCTAATCCTAAACCCCATAGAAAACACCTATTGTGCCAATCACTAAACTACCACATTGAAAACATTTAGAAACCACATCCTAACCTACTAAGACACCTTTTTAATAAAACCTTTCTCAAGCCAATTTCTTACTGACTCACACACCCCGATTCACACACAAGCTAGCGACATTTCAAACTCACGCCCTAACACGTGGACATACCCGAGGACTTTACAACTTGCAGGTCACTCCTTTCTCGCAACGGTTCCCGAGGCCGGCCCGCTCACTATACCTCAGGTCGCACCTTCTCGCTGCTAATTGACCTTCTCGCCAGGGAATCAGTTAACCACCGAATTCCCACCATCAAGTTAAACTACCTCGATCGGATACAACGGTATCTCCCGTTAACAATATAATTCCCGAGGACTTCTTCACTAGGCAGTACGACTCTTGTACCCCGTACTGACACTTTAGTTGGGGACTCACCCTTTCTTACCTCTCAGGTCCTAGCCCCGTGCAAGGTGCATCACACCCATAAATTGGATGGGTGACCATCCAACTCACATAATCATCTCACCGTATTATTCTAATTCTAAGAATCTCTTGCGTAAGTCTAAAAAAATATCGGTTTATTCCTAGTCTTTTCATTTACGGAACATATGTTCTCACAGTTTCAGATTCTATCTTAGGCTCGACTTAGCGACCCAACAATCACCGCACTTAGGTGAATAAGACCTTACGTCATAACAATACATATTACATAGTATATATTCGTACCGAGACTTATCGCTTGGCTGGTTTAACCCTACACTAACAAAATTAAACGACTAACGAGATCAATGAAACCGAGAACTTTCTCACCTTGGCCACATGGTACACATGCCTTCGGTATGGCTAACATACTGCCATCGGGGGTTTTACCCCACGTCGATCCTCTATCGCCTTCACTTGCCCTAGAAGACCCTTCTCCAAAAGATGAATCCTGAAACAGGAACCCAGTTTGACCTTAGCGAGAACATGCTAAAAACGAAAAACTTTACACTTATAGAAACCTGCCATAAATGGAAACTTTCCTAAAAAAGAAACTTACCTGTAAAGGAACATCGCCAAAAAGGAAAATCTGCCCAAGAAGGGAACTTTCCAAAAATGGAAACTTTCCAAATAAGGAAACCTGTCATATTTAGAACTTCCCAGAAAAAGGAAACGTGAGCCAAAGTAAAATGGTAATTACTTACCGATGGAAACAACGTTCGCGGCAATGACTTTGAATCCTCCAGTTCCGGACTTGCGGGACCGTCACTCCACTTATGCAACTTATGGGGGTCTTCAAGCTCCCCAGCTTGAACTGCCTCTACCAGGATCTCCTCTCTGGTCCAAGTCAGTCCCTCGCCTTCTGGCGACTCTCTCTTCACTCCGAACCGTTCCATGCTCTTTCCAAAGTCCGCTACAACTTCCTGGACCTTCGACCCATTAAGGGCCCACTTAACCTCACCCTTTGACTCTAGAGTTTTGGTGACTTCTTATGCAAGTCTTCTCACTACCTCTACCATCTCTCGGCGTCCTCCGCCAAAACCTCCCTCTGACGACTCCACTAACCTGCCTCCACCACCACCGCAGTTCTCCTCCACTACCACTTTGAGAACAGGCTCTCGCCATGTGTCCAACTCCACCATTTTCTTCCTCGCCCTCATCATCTCCATCTCGTCGTTTTCTTTCTTATTCTCCAAGTAATCTTCGAAATCGCCGTCTCCGCTCATCCATGCCTCAGGTCTCTTCCACTTCTCTGCGGTGATCGCCACCTTTGCCGCACCACCGTAACTCCCGACCTCTTCTCCGCCTGAGACCACCTCCTTCTCATCCTCCTTCGTGATCGCCGTCTCTTCTTCTTCCTTCTCGACCTCCTCCACAATCTCAACCGCGACTTCACAGCTTCGCTTCTTTTCCGCCGCATTGCCGTCTCCTCCGTATTCTCCGCCGTCGTGGCTACTCTTCCTCCGTCCTACGGCTTCGGCGTCTTCTCCCTCCTCTTTGATCGCATCATCTTCTTCTTTCTTCCTTGCATGTTTCCGTCGCCCGGGAGCCAATCCTTCCCTCTCTTCGTCACTCCATCTCCACTGACTCGACTTCTCTCTCCTTCGCCGCTACACTGTCACCTCTCTCTCTCTCTCTGGCAACATCAATCAACATCATCACCATCACTCCTCTCTCTCTCTCGGCCTTGTGTCGTTTTTCTTATTTTTTTCTATCTTCTTCTGCGACAACTCTCTCTCTCTCTCTCTCTCTCTCTCTCTCTCTCTCGCTCGCTCGCTCTCTCTCTCTCTCTCTCTCGCTCTCTCTCTCTCTCTCTCTCCGGATCGAGACTTAGGGTATTGGGCCCGGAGGTGGTTTGGGCCGGGGGTGGTTTGGGCGCGAATATTTCATAAATTTTATAAAACTGATGATTATGGAGAAAACATAAATAGTTTCAAAAATTGATTACTATTTTTTTGATAAAAATGTAAAAGGAATAAAAATGAGAAAAAGATCCTAAATAAACAGAAGAACATTGGTATCATCCGAGTTGGAAACTCACTCAGATGGCAAAAACCGCAGATCGGTTTTGTTAAATGCAACTATGGCTCCAGCGTTAGAGGTTTTGTAATGGAGGCGTGTCAGAGTCATGCTCCGAACGTTGGAAAATCACATCTCTCAAGTCTCACATCCTATCCATTTTGTCATGCATAAAATATATTATGATTGAATTAATGTTATTTCAAACCAAATATAAAATTTCTCCAATCATAATATCTAGTACTTGCTAATGTAGAAAAAGGACTAAATAGCTTAGAACAAAACACAAAAACAGTCTAATTGTTACAATGGCTTTAAAATTTAAACATAAGGAGCTTTTGTGCTAAGGAGATTTTGGATGCATTTTGGATTTGATTTCATTGTGAAATGACAGAAAAGATTTCTGTCTAATGGCGAAAGCGATGCTGATTTGCTTAATCTCTTCCTCCATCTCTGTCCTCCTCTTGACTTCCACATTAAGATGTTTTAAAGCATTCTCTTTATCTGATGCAATCACCCTCAACCTCTGAGAAGATTGAGAGATTTCTACATCTAATGAATCTCTTTCTTCCTTCAGCAACTGTATTTCCTTTTCCAGCCTCTCATGGCTTTCTCTTGCAGCTTCTAGAAGTTGTTTATCCAAACACAGCTCTTTCTCCAGCTCAATGTATTTTTCCTTGATGATGCTAAGCTCGGTTTTAAGTTTGTCCTCCAAAGCAGCCGTTTCTTGTCCCTTAAAACACATTTAAACCCTGTCTTAGAGAGGAGAACTCACCACAATATTTAATTAACCAAACCAGAATCAGTTCCTGCTTTTCCCTGTAAACATGGAACAGAGATTCAAATGCTCCCACGAGATTCACGTATTAGAAAGAATTTGTTCAGGCCAGTTAACGCAACTTGCAGATTAAAATTGCACGACCCAAACACGATTTGACTAAGTTATACGAAAAACTTTCCTTGCTATTTATTTGTAGATTACCCCGAAAAACCATAAAAGAATGCCATTTATTAGATTTATTTTACTTCAACATTGTGTGTGGAGGTTTCACTGGACTAAAGTCCTAATAAGAGAGGCAAAGTATCCTAGCAAAACTCCTGAAACAATAAAAAGGAATGATCCGTATCTTGACATTTGTGACAAGTAAACTACCTTGTTGTGGCTATTAAGAAGAAAATCATCTTTTGCTTGTGCCACTGACAACATGGATGTGGATGTGTTTTTAAGACTCACACGAAGTGTTTCCCATTGATCAGAGAAGTTACCCGCTTTCTGTCCGTCCATTATCACTAAGAATTGTGTTTCTAGAGTTAACAGAAGATTCATTGTGATTTCAGCTGTACCAAGGAGCATCTTTGCCGTTGGAGATTCCTTGTCAGCAATAAGGCTCTGACAAATTGCAAGAGAACACAGTTGAACTCAAATGTCCTTTTATTCATAATCTCAGAAATTGAAATCACACAAGAAAAAATAAGCTTTCACCTTCATTTTGGCTGTAACATCCTTGTGGATGTCCCTGCAACTAGCAACAGACTCATATAACCTCTTTGGAATTTCTTTCACAGGAAGCAGTTCTTGTTTGAGTTCAGACATCTCTTCCATCAGTTTTTTATTCAGAAGTAATTGTTCGCTGTATTTTACCTGAGAGTACATAATTGTTGCATAAATATCATTATAACTCCAGATCAGTTGGTATCAATCCTGTATATCAAATGCAGTTTTAAATAAAAACCAAAAGTAAATAGAAAAGGAAAAGGTACAAGTTCAAAATATTGATAGCTTTCTTTTGATTTCAGGACATCGTGATTCATGATAAACAAGTTCAATTTATCGTCAGAGCTCTATCCAACTTAAATCAAAAGGGCATCTTCATTTGAACAACCAACATTACCAATAAAGACTCACCTGAATACTGTCTTTCTCATTGGTCAGCAAATCAATCTGACTTTTGAGATCTTCTACTTCTTTGTAATTTTCACGCGAGCAATCCTAAATGAGATTAACAAACAATTGTTTTAGGTGCTGATCTTCTCATCACAGTGTTGTTGAAAACCATATCTGGATAGTCATCTAGATGAAGTTTCAAAAAGCAGTAATTCACAGCATACATGAGCTAGATACGAGCCAGTTTCCGGTAAATTAGAGTGTTTGAATGCAAGCTTATATGAAAAGGAAAATGAATTAAGAGACTATAAACCCAAACAAAAGGGGTTTGAGAGTTGTTTTCACCATATGCATCCAGAGTCTCGATGTGATTCTGTGAGCTTTTCATGCACAAATAATTTTCCCTATTGGAAAATAATCTAGGAATTGAGTAAGTATATCAACTAACCGTGGTTACCATACTTAACGGAGTCGGTCCACATTTAACAGCAGGTGTAAACTGAAGTTTATCGAGGTCTGCAACAAAACCTTTGTTTAGTTTCATCCAAGTGTCTTCATCGGCCACATCCCCCAGGGAATCAACCATCGGACTGAACTCCGACAGGGAATAATTTGACCGAGAAACCACAAAGGAACGAGAAGCTGATTTAAAGCAAGGAGTCCCGGGAACGTCACTGCCATCATTGCCATTGCATAGCCCATCTGGAGTCTTTCTTAAACTGATTAAGTCCTGCCAATAAAGAGGTTGCATTAACAAAACTTTTACATAACCAAGGACACGAGTCCACCACATTGCTTAAAAGTTATAACGGCTAGTCTAAACAAACTGACTAGCCTGGATGTGTTGATTGACGGATGTCGCACAGAAGTAACTAAATTGGTTTAAACCTTATATCTTATAACAATCCAAGAATATCAGGACAACATCTATGCCAACAGATGCATCTGTACCTCTGACTGGTTCCTCTTGAAGTCTGAATTAGTGACAAGATTATTTACGTTCTCAATTTTCAACTGCTGCTCCTTAATGCATCGTTCCTGCTCCTTCCGTTTCCTTCTCTCTTCTTCCAGTTGTGTCTTTAGCCTTTCACATTCTAATTCATACTGGAAATCCAAGAAGACAGGGTATCAGTCTTGTATATTGTGTCTGCTCAATATCTCATTCAATACATACACAAGGAAAAAACGACACAAAAGCTACCTTAAGCATCTGATTACTTAACTTCAATATTTCTTGCTCCAACACTTCAGCATGAGACCCCTACAAAAACTTACTAATGTTAGTAAAAATTCCTAGATGTAATTGAAATAAACCTTTGTTTATACCTGAAGCTTCATCCGTAGCTCTTCTATTTCTAACTTTTGGCGTTTCAGTAAAGCAGCATCAGTCAAGATCTAAAGCATTTAAACATTATTAGATTTTACTCTAGTAAACAGAAGTTCAAATACTTTAAAATTCACATATAAACCTCGTTCACTTGAACACAGTTGGTGATGCGCTTGGCTCTGCTTGCAAATTGGAGAGTTCCTTTTGATTCTTCAACATGATGCTACACATATAATCATGTACCTTTGATAAGTTAACTGTCTAATCTTGCACTTCAGATAATTACTAAAAGCTGAAAATGCAAAACCTGACCACAAAATAGCACAGTTTACCTCTTCTGGTGCTATAGTGCATATAATGCAGGTCTTCGCATTACCACCAAGAGCAGGCTGAAGAATACGAGTCAGCTTACTATCCCGGTATGGAATATGTGCCCTATAATCAGGAATGCAAGAAATGAGTTGAGGTGAGCTTGTATTGCTACATGTAAACCAAACCAAGGGTGAGAGATTACCTTAGCTTTGCACTGTCACTAAGTTTATTGATGACATTACCCAGAATCATTAAGCTCTTATTAATGTACTTCCCTTCGGTCAAGCGTACTCCACCAGCACCAGTTTTAGCGATTCGCTCAGATCCAGCCAAGTCAACCAAATTCTAGATTACAATTTATATTAATAGAGCATCCATTAGTAAATGAACAGCTTGTACATCATGTAGCTTTCAAAATGAACTTTTGAAAGATGTTGGCCGTAGCAAAATTATCACTTACCAAGACTGAGACACGAATAGCACCTGACGAAGCATTTTCTTTTCCCCTGCTCTCAATCACCTATCTCACCAGAGAGAATGGATCAGAATAATTGACATAAAACAGTAGAAAATTACTCCATAGCTTCTGAACCGTACCATCCTGAAGATGGTGTGGGACCTGCTACTGTGAACGTTCATGTTTGTCTCGCCAAAATGCCTATTAACTGCGGAGTGAAGAAGAAAATGTCAGCACATAGACTGAATCAAAATGCAGGAGAAATATAAGCACTTCATAGTTTTGGTTTGGCTTAAAACCTTCTCCCGAATCTAAAAGCTTTAAAATCTGTTCAGCGTCACTAACAATTTCTTCCTTAAGGCCGGCAACAAATACTCCACGCTGTACATCAAGAGAAGCAAGAGGTTTAGTCACTCCTTAAAGCATACTAATGGAGAAGATATCACTTACGGAGAAGAATCGAACCAACCTCCAAGTGTTCATGAATTTGCAGTCTCTGGTTCTCAACAGCTAAAAGATCGTTGATTTCTTCGTTATAAATTTCCATGTAAGAAACCCGGATGAGAAACTCGCGGTCAGATATCTAGAAAGGAAGAACATGAAACACACAAATGAAAAAACTTGCACTCTTTTGTTTGCTTCACTTCACGGATCATTGGAATATAAAACCTGAGGCCTACCATATGTATCTTTTCAAACACATCTTTGACGGATCTTCGAATAATTCCTGGATCGGCTTCAGAACCCGTCATGGTAAACGTCTTTCCACTACTAGTTTGTCCATAAGCAAATGCAGTACCTAACCCACATCACAGTAGCTCCATACATCAAAACTGTGGAAACAAAATTAGGCTCAAGTTTTATTCAGATGTTGTATCGAATTACAATTACCATTGAAACCCTCGACGGCGGCATGGATTATATCCTTGGTAAGAAGTTCGTAGACACTGGCATTCGTAGAGCTTTCGTCGAACACATGATCTGCAAAAAAGTCAACGAACAACTTCAATAGTTAAAAGGAATACGATTTCGTCAGTGAGATAGATAGAAACCAAAAGCCCAGAATCGATTGAGAAGAAATGGACTTGGATACCGAAAGCGTAAGACGCCGTGGAGATTGGAGTGTCAAGAGACTTGTGAAGAGAGATCCGATTGTCTTCGACTTTCCAAAGAGAAGATTCGTTTTCCCGTGATAATTCCGGCGCCGGTGGTCTCACCCTTACCGCCACACAGATCTTTTCCATCTTCTCTGATCTAAAAGTGCCGTTTGAATTTGAATTTGAAATCTAAGAGACACAATCTTTTATGCTTTTCCAAAAGCAAAATGGTAGAATACTCTTCCTCAAAAAAAAAAATAATAATTTACAGAAATACACTTAAAATTAAAAAAAAATTTTTAATGGTTCTCAAATATACACCTCAAATATTAGGGTTTAGGGTTTAAGGTTGAAGGTTTAGTGATTAGGGTTTACGGTTTAGCTATTAGAGTTTAAAGTTTAGGAATTATGGTTTAGGGTTTAGGGTTTAACGTTTAGGGTTTCTTTTAATCTAGGGGTATAATGGTCTTTTTTCATTAAAAAGGAGGTGTAAAAATAAAAAATTTTCAAGCAGGGGTATTTTTGAAAAACAGACAATACAAAAGTGTATTTTTGTAAGTCTTCCAAAGAAAAATGGACCAATATATTTCTCATTAAAAATTATATTTTTTATTAATTAAGTGGAAATATTTAAATTTTGGTAAAAAAATCCTCAACTTTCATTTAAGTCATTTTAATCCTCAATTTTTAAAATTTGACCATTTAAATTTCAAATTTTCGTTGACCAAGCCAAAAAAGTCCAATGAAAATAAAAACATCAATTACCTAATAACTCAAACATACATTACCAACTTAGCTAGTTAAGTTTCGTATACATTTTTTACTCAACCATCAATATATCTAGTTAGTTTTGCAATTCTACAAAATAGTTTAATAATTTAATAATTAGTTAGTTTAATAAATTAATCAATTAATAATTTAATTAATAAAATAGTTTTAAATAGTTTAATTATTAATTAAATTATTAAACTAATTAAAATTATAAATTAAGTTTTATTTAACTATTAAATTAATTTATTTATTAAAAACATATAAAGATAGATAGTCTATTTATAATCTTTTTTAATTTATACATTTGTTAGTTTATTAAAACATATAAGGTTATATAGTCTACTTATAATTTTTTTTCAATTTATTTATTTGTGGGAGACTTACAAAAATACATCTTTGTATTGTCTGTTTTTCAAAAATACCCCTGCTTGAAAAAATTTTATTTTTACACCTCCCTTTTTAATGAAAAATACTATTATACCCCTATAATAAAAGAAACCCTAAACGTTAAACCCTAAACCCTAAACCCTAAACCATAATTCCTAAACTTTAAACCCTAATAGCTAAACCCTAAACCCTAATCACTAAACCTTAAACCCTAAACCCTAATATTTGAGGTGTATATTTGAGAACCATTAAAAGACAGGTGTAAATGTAAATTTTTTTTTCCTTTTAAGTGTATTTCTGTAAATTAATCTTTATTTGTTAGTTCATTAAATTAATTGATTTATTAAATTATTGGGAAAATGCCAAAAAAATCTCCATATAATTCGAGAAAAATTAGATTAATAATTTAATAAATAAGTTAGTTTGACCAAAAAAAAAGTTAGTTTAATAAATGAATAAATTTAATAAATAAATAAGTAAATTATTTTAGTAATTTTTAATTATTTTAATAATTTCATAATTAAATTAATTTTGAAATTACACAAAAATTGAAAAAGGATTGAAAAAACAATATATGTTACTAATAAATTGCTAAATTTACGTTATAAATTATTAAACTACTTAAAATTACTAAATTTCAAAACTAATTTATTTATTTATTTTCTTATTAAATTAGTTTATCGATTAATTAATTAAACTAACTAATCTAATTAAATTATTAAACTAATTTAGAGAATTGTGAAACTAACTAGATATATTGATTTGTGAGTAAACATTGTATGAGAAAGTTAACTAACCAAGTTGGTAGTGTATATTTGTGTTACATGTGAGGTAGGGGGTTTGAGTCCTAGTTAAGTGACATTTTTATTTTCGATTTAACGTAAAACGACATTGTTTTGAAAGTTATCAAAACGACGTCGTATTGTATTTAACGAAAGTTAAATCTGGGGGCTGATTAGGGTTTGAAAGTTATCAAAATGACGTCGTATCGTATTGTATTGGAGTCAATTATTTACCAATCAAACTTTTTTTTACTGTTAGAGATTTAAAAGCCTTCACAACACCTTTTTTTTAGATTAATTTACAGAAATACACTTAAAAGGAAAAGAAATTTTA